>PVKU01006609.1:0-92311 GCA_004027475.1 Anoura caudifer
TGGGGGGTGACTACTGGAAACTTGAGTTTTTCAAGTGATTTTTCCCCTGGTAATCCACTTACACGGGGCCATTAAGCGCCTCTCCAGCAGGAGGATGGGGCAGAGTGAAGAATCTGGATTCCCGCTGGAGGGACAAAGGGGAGAGAGCCCCCGATTGCACATCAAGGGGAGGATAAGCCCCTTGGTGGACGTGTCCTTTGAGGCTGAGGTTGAGCCGCGACCCTCAGTCCTCAGAACGTGGTTGACTCGCGGGCTGGCTGCTTCTCTCTCTCTCCACCCGCCTTGCTCGGAGAGTGTCTGACAGCCGCGGGCGCAACCCGCCTTGGGCCTCGTGGCCTGGCTCCTCCGGAGGATGGCTGCCGCGGTCACCAACTGTGCCGTCCTCTCTGAAGTCCTGCAGCACTGACACCGGTCAAGTCCAGCCCTGTCCCTGTCAGCGGTTCCCCAGGGCTACCGTGGAAGGGGCCCAAGACGTGGAAACTCCCTCCCCCGCAGTTCTGCAGGCCAGAAGTCCAAAACCAAGGTGTCCCCGGGCCGCGTGTCCCGCGAAGGTCCCAGGGAAGGGCCTTGCCTGGCGCCTTGCAGGGCCCGCTGGCGCGGGTTCCGTGGCTTGTGGCAGTTGGCAGTCTCCGCCTTCCTCACGGGGCCCTTCTCGAGGGGCCGTGTGTGCCTTTCTGAATCTCCTCCTGCGTCTGGTGGAGACACCAGCTATGGGACGCGAGGCCCAGCCCCACCCCACCTGACCGAGCGTTAAGCTCATTCTGTGGATTTTGTTTCCTGCTCTTCCACCGCAGTAGGTGCGCGTGGTGACATCACTCTGCGCCCTCGCCCGTAGCGCTAGGGACAGGATCGGGCAGGAGCGCGCCGCTGCAGACGGGCGCCTCCACCCCATTGTGCTGGCGGGACGCGGCGGACCGGCGTTGGGGTGCGCGCGCCCCTGTGAAACGAGGCGGAGGCGCACGGTGCGTGCTGAGCGGAGCGCGCCCCCGTGGGGTCAGCGGGTCAGCAGGTCAGCAGGTCAGCGGGGCGAACTCCCGCCGCAGCGCCAACGCCGTGGTGTGACAGGCACTCAGAGCCGCGGCCAGGCGGTGCTGGGTCCCGGAACGGCCCCTGTGCCCGCTCCTGCCGGTACCCCGCTGCGGGCCACCCCGTGCTGAGTGCCAACACCAAAGATTGATCGTTGTACCTGAGAACAATGGGCTCACTTTTCACGGGTTTTCTTCCAGGAAGTTTTGCCTTTGAGTCTTTCCAGATTGTAAACCTGAACGTAATGCGCCCATGAATAAGTTTCCTCCCCCCCCCATTTCCCCATGCTTCCTGCCCTCTCCGGTAACGGCTGTCTTGTTCCCCTGCGAATCCTGGCAGGGTGGGCTTGTGGGAGCGCAGGCATGTGCTCCGAGCTTCGCTCTTTCCCCTTTCAGAAGAGAACACCCCCTTCTCACTGTCTGCACCTCGCTGTGTAGTGTCTGTCCCTGTCCCTCGGGGTCCCTGCTCTGGCCCTGCTGCCTTGGCCATTCCCTATGGTGTCCTGCAAACTCATGCCCGCTGGGACCTCAGTGGGGCCCAGTTTGGAAGTGGGGTCTTTGCAGGTGCCATCGGTTGAGAGAAGGCTGTGTGGGATGTGGTGCCCCGAGTCCAGGGGGTGCAGGCGGGGGTGCGGGCACAAACGGGGGAGGCTGGGACGATGGGTGGAGGTTGGAGTGATGTAGCCATGAGCTGGGGATCTCGGGCAGCGCCAGGAGCGGAGAGATGAGGAAGGACCCTCCCTGGGGCCTCCAGGGGGAGCGTGGCCCCGCAGCACCTGCGTCGGGGACGTCTGGCCTCCAGGACCACGGCACAGGACACGTCTGCTGTTGACACTGCCCGGCACATGGTGCCCTCTGAGGGCAGCCCTCTCCCCTGATCCCCAGCCTCCCTGACGTCTCGGGTGTGCCCTCCTGTGCCTCTTCCCCGGGGGCTGCTGGGGAGTGGGGGAGAGGGCTGCGGTCCCTCTAACATATGTCTGATCCCGCTGCTCCTGCTTCAGAGCCCAGCAGAGGCTCCCTGCTGTGTTTGGGCGAAGTCCAAGCTTCTCAGTCCGCACTGTCCCCTGCTCAGCCTTTCTGTCCTTGCCTGTCACTCACCGGGCCCTGCCCACTCACCCTCCAGGTGGATGCAGAGAGTGCTGCTGGGGGGCGGCTGTGCTGGGCACCCAGGGCACAGGGGTGACTGGCGGGGGTGCACGTGGGCGGGCCCTCGGGCTCCCTGCCCCCACCGTTCTCACGGCTCACGGCGGTCAGGGGATCTTGCGTGGAGACGCCTGCCTGGACTCCGAGGTGGCTCAGGTGCGAGCCTCACTCCCAAATCCACAGACCCACGCACTCTGCTCAGGTGCCAGGTGTGGGGTGAGGACAGCTGTCCGGAGCTGGACTGCTGGGTCGCGTGGTGTGCTCTGACTGGCAGCACGACCTTGGGCCGTGTGCGACCTTGCCCTGTGCTCGGTTTTCTCATCTGCCAAGCAGCGCCCACCTTGTAGGGCAGCCGTGGGGGTGGATCCCGGTGGGTGTGTCCCGGGGCCCGGCGACCTGGCCCGGCTCACAGGGTCAGCCAGAACCTCCCTGCGCAGCCGTGGCTGCTCCTCCTCGGGTCTGTTCCGGTTGTTCACGCTGAGGGCATCGTGGTCACCCTTGGGAAGCCTCTGGGACCTTCTGCACTGGTGCAGCGAACCAATGGTTGTCTGCGTGTCTGCTCCTGCGCCTTCTCCCTTGAGGTCTCGCACAAGCCCTTGTGGGTCCCGGTCACTGTCGCTGGCACTGGGGTGGCCCCACAGGCCTTCACTGGGGTGCTGGCTCAGGAAAGACCATGAGGTGAACTCAGGAGGTACCAGGGCCGGACCTCAGACTCCTGCCAGTCGAAGTCCCTTGTTGGGGGGGGCTTGTCTGTTCCCAGGGGGAGGTGTGGAGAGTGGGCTCCATGAGAGATCGGGTAGCGGAAGGACGGAAAGACCAGGTGGGGGACCAGCCTTCTGGCTGATGGAACAGTTGAAGGGTTGCCCTGCCCCCACAGCTCCCACAGACGGGGTCCTTCCGGGCCGGGGAGCGCAGCCCCGGCTATGGCCCAAGCAGGGTCTTCCCGCTGGGCTCTGGAAGGGGGGCGTCCTTCCCTCTCAGTGACTTTAAGGAGTCAGAGCTCCTTTAAGTATGAAGCTCAGTTTGAAGATGATAAGAGGAAAAAAATTGAGTTGACAAGAACTTCCTGGGCCACCGTAGAGCAACAAAGACCCTTGAGAAAAAATGTCAGGTCCTGCAAACACCGGGCAGCGATTGTTCTCGTAGGGCTCTGGGTGGGCGGGGCTGGCGGCCGAGGCAGAGACCTGGTCTCCGAGGTGCTGGGTCGGGCTCTTTGGCCGGACAGGCTGGGCCATCCCCTGGGGGCTCCGCTGTCTGCGGAGAGGCCCGCTCCGAGCGCTGGCTTCCCAGGGAGGCGGACAGCCCCGGAGATCCGAGCCCGGCCGGCGCAGGGCCGAGAAGTCAGCCGTGTGTCGGGCCACGTTTGCCTGGTTCCATGTGCCTGGCATGTGCAGCGAATGCTCTGTGTCTCCCGTTCTGTCGAGAGAGTTGAGCTTGTGGATCTGAAGCTCGACACCCGGAGAGGTTCTCTGGAGTCCGGGCAGCTGTTTCGTCCCTCGAAGGGGCCGTGAGCAAGGGGAGTCGGGCAGTTCAGAGACCGGGAAGCCCTCATGCCTTGGAGACCCGTCTCTCCCTCCCTCTTTCTGGCCACACGCGGCCATCGACGGTCGTGGCCGTACTGCCCCGTGGGGCCGCCCGCCCTGGAAAAGCAGCTCGTCTGAACTAGGACGGCCTGCCCGCGGGACACACAGAGCAGGCCGTGGGCACTCAGTGAGAAGGAGAGGCATGTAATTCAGCGATGATGTGGTGAAACAATACTTGTGGTGTACTAGGTTGTTGAATAAAGTAGGCTACTACATGTGACTTAACCTTTTACCTTTTTTGAAGTGCAGCTACCGGAAAATTTAAAGTTTTGTTTTTATTGGCTGCTGTGGCCCAGCGAGTGACTGTCCACTCGTTTTCCTGGGATGACCACAGAGTGGTGAACCCTCTCTTGCTTCAGGAATCTCAACTCTGATGGGCTCCCCCAGGCGGGTCTGAGACCAGGATGTGGGAAGAAGGGCAGGCGGGGAGGTCAGTGACTCCCGAAACGTGACCTTTCCCGACTAGGGCACAGGAAGGACTGGAGTCTTCTCCGCAGCGGAACTGCCCTGGGTAGGTTCACCCCGTCGGGTAGGTAGGGGATCAGCACCTGTCAGGAGCCGTAGATACAATCGCACTGACCGTTTAACCCAGTGGAGGTCGTGGCCGATCTGAGAGGTACAGGCAAACTCTTCCCCTAAACACTGTTACGTATGTTGGGTGCATAGGTTCAGTCAAGGTCATGACCACCTTATGGCCTCACGTTAGCCATGAACAAACGTGGATGGTATGTGCTCTGACCGGGAATCCAAGCCACGACCTTCCTGGTTGTGGGCCGCCGCCCGACCCACGGAGCCACACAGGGCAGGACAGTGATCTGAACATTTTACGTGGAAAACCCCAGAAATGTAACAATCCATACGGTTTAAATTGTGCACGGTCCTGAGTAGCATGATGAAACCTTGCGTGTCCTGCCCTGTCCCACCCGGGACCTGGACCGTCCCTGGTCCAGCATCTCCCCACGCTGTGGGCGAGACCTTGTTTCATCTCTTTAACTCCCGTGTGGTTGGACAGGAAGTGCCCGCGCAGGGTGTTTGCTGAGTAAGTCAGCGGTCCACGAGAAAGCAGATTATCACCTTCTCGTATAAGCACGGTGCTAAAACTGCAGAAACTAGGATTACATCATGGTTTTTGTAATAATGCTAGCAGAGTACACACAAGAAGGAAAATAACTGCGCTAGATTGCAGAGGCTGGGGTGGACCTCTTTCTTAATGTCCAGTGTCCTTTGTCCTACGATTTGGTGCAACATGTCTTAAAAACAAAACAAAACAGATTATTCTCGTTCCTTCTCTCCTGCGCTCCTTCCCCCGGCCCTGCCTTCTCTGTTCCTTTCGCTACCTCCCTCCGTTTCCTCCTGTGTGTTCGTCCCGCTAAGGTGTGGGTCCCATGGAGAAGCCCCGGAGGACCCCTGTTCAGCTGGCCCTGTTCCCTGCTTTCCCAGGGGAGGCTTTTCTCAGCTGAGTGCCGCTTTATTTTCATTTCAGCCACTCTGCCCTTCCTTCTGTGCACCCCCTCCCCTCGGCAGCCCCAGGGGCCATGGCCCTCCCCTCCCCTCCCCTCCGCTCCCCAGGCTGGCTCGTTCGGGCGAGGGCCAGGCCGGGTCAGAGCTGGGCACGCGCTCCAAGCCTCCGCAGAGCTGACTGGCCGCGGCCCAGGGTGGAGCGCCTGCCGCACACGGAGGCCGGCTTGTACCGGGAACAGTCCCAACGATTAAGGGGCAGGAAACCCTGTTAACGCGCTCTGGGGGTGGCAGGGAACGGGGAGGCGTGGCCAAGCCCGCTGCCCGCAGAGGATGCGGGGGAACACCAAGGGCGGTGGGAAGGTGAGGCGGGCCCGAGGGACACCGCCCGCCTGGAGAAGCGCAAGCCGCCGTCTGGAGGGAGGGCAGCCATGGCTGTGGCTCTGCGGGGCGGCCAGCAGCGTGCGGCTGGCCCGGAGCCCGCGCCAAGCCCTGGTGCCTGTTCTCGGAGGTCAGGAGTGATGGTTTGTTTTCTCAGCCCCTGAATTAATTAGGAATGCGGCCAGCCCCACGCTCTGTTCACAAGGCTTGGCCTTCAAGGTGAGCAGACACAAGGCAGCGTGTCCCTCTCAAGTTTTGTCGTTGGCTCTGGACCCCGAGTGCGGCCGCGGGGCCCAGGACCTTGGAGGTGGACCCTGGGGTTGGAAGTGCGTCAACCAGCCTGTGGGCCCGCTGCCTGCTCAGGGTGGCCTGGCCGGAGCCTCACTTCTGTGTGGGGGCCCTGGGGCTGCGCTGTCAGTCCATCCAGGGGTTCCCCCCTACAGATCTCGGTGTGGGGGGTCCCTCAGCCTCCGGGGCCCCAGCTTCCTGCTGGGAGACCAGGCGGCCGACGGGGAGGGCAGGGACTTGGAGCTGAATGGGTCTCTGTTCCAGGCTCCACCGAGATGCTTACCGGCTCAGCCTCGCCCTCTTCTCTGTAAAACGGCGAGTGAGGCTGGAGAGGTGTGCGGTACCGACGCCTTTGCCAGGAGTGACTGTGACTCGTCCGTCACGTACGCGTAGGTCCGGCGGGGTTGCCGCGGGTGCTAGGCGGTGCGGTCAGGGCTGCAGGGAGCAGACAGGACGAAAGGTCCCGGCCTTGTTCCCAGACGGGGCTGTTTGAACGCGGACTTTCCTTCCTGCCTGGGGCGCCCTCAGCCCACTGGCCCCCGCAGCGGCTCCGCAGAGCAGCGCCGGTCCCTGCGCGAGGGACGCCGGCAGGGAGCGATGGGACACCTGCGGCGGAGGGAGGCGAGTGATGCCACCAGGGCCGCTGCAGGGGCGTTGCACCTTCCCCACCGGAGAATCCTGCCGGTCTCCCGGGGCTGCTGGCCCGGGAGGGGCGGGACTGGAGAGGGCCTCCTGGGAGCTGGAGGGGAGCGATGACTCGGGCGGAGGGTCCGGCTGCTAGGTTCCAAACGCAGGCGTGTGCGCCGTCCGCTCTGCGGGTGGGGAGGAAGGATGCTGGGGAGAAGAGGGCCTGGGGGGGACTGTTTGCTGCCTCGTCTTTCTTCTGGCCTGGACCGGGCAGCTGGTCTTGACCCGTGAGGTCCTGAACGGGGAGGAATGGCAGATGCTTTTCGCGTGCTCAGGGGAGGGAACCTCCGTCCTAGGGTTAGTAGGCGGCAGGGTTGTCATTCCGATGGGGAGGGGAGCGTTCCCTGGGCCCGCACGGGCCGGAGGTGCTGACCTTCCCTGAAGCAGCTCTGCGGGCCACGTTACGGGGCCTTCTTTAAGCAGAAATGGAAGGACCGTAGCCAGAAAAAGAGACATGACAAAGGGAAAAGACCTCCCAGGTAAGTCCAAGTATTTACTAAATGCGGCAAGTCAGACATTTAAAAAGCCACCGAGAAGGTCAAGAGACAAACGTTTCCGACCGAGTCTGAACTGCAGTGAGTGGTTGGGGGGGGCACAACAGGAGAGGGTCTAAAGGGTGACGTCAGTAACGGAGCTCGGAGAAGGCGTCAAAATGTCGTCCTTGTGGAATGCGTTTGAACGAGCACGAATCAGTTCAAAACAGGCTCTTAGAGATCCGGAATGGGATACGTAAGCCTTACGGTAACCACAGTCCCCAAACCTGCAAAAGGTAAAGAATAAAGCAAAAGAAACCGCAACAAAACACCCCAGCGAAGCAGCGGAGCAGAGGGAAGAGAACGCGAGAGGTAACGATCAGAACTATCAAAACCACCACAAACAGCGCAATGGAAACGAGTAGTCGCTTCTCAGCAACCACTTGCAGCGCAAACGGCTGCTCCTGTAAAAACCCGTCGGGAGGGGGAGTGAATTCAGGAACGTCGTGGCCCACCTCCGTGCTGCTCACAAGAAACTCGCTGCCCAGCGGGAGACACACACGGCCTGAAAGTGAAGGTGGAAAGAAAGCTGGGGCAGCAACGCTTACATCGCCCGAAACAGGCCTTAAGATAAACAGTGAAAGCAGGACAAAGGGGAACCTGGTGTCACGGTAAAGGGGTCCGTCCAAGAGGAAGATGTAGCGATTGTGGATTCCCGCACGCCCAGCGTGGGACTGCCTAACTGAAGAGAGTGATTGTCAGTGGACACGGGGAGGCCCACGGGCATGCAGGACCAGTCGGGGACTTCAGCGCCCGCTTCGCAGCATCGGATAGCGCATTCACCCAGAAAACCGTGAGGAAATGACGGCCTTACACGTCCCGGCAGATCACCCCGGGCTGCGTCAACGTTTGCAGAGCATCTGTCTCATCCCCGACCTGCTGAATACACGTGTTTTCCCACGTGCGCCGGGAACATTATCTAGGACGGGCTTGTGAGGGCACAACGCAAGGCTGCCAGTTCCAGAGGAGTGAAGTCACATCCAGCATCTCTTCCGACCGCAGCGGCAGGAAGCTGGAACTCAGCCACGGGAGGAAAACCGGGAGAAGCAGAAACTGCGAACACATGGCCAGTGTTACGAAGAGGAGAGTGGAACCCGCCCTGAAAAAAAAAATGAAAATGAAAACACAACTTCTCTAAATTTACGGCATGCATCAAAAGCGGCTCTAAGAGGGAAGTTTATAGCTAACAGCCTACCTCAGGAAACAAGAAAATCTCAAGCAATTTTTAAGTCGACACCCAGAAGAACTAGGAAAAGAAAAACAAAACCCGAAGTAAACAGAACTAAGGAAATTGTTAAGGTCAGAGTGGAAATAAAATAGAAATGAAAAAAAATAGGAAAAAAAAATCAATCAATGAAACTAAGAGCTGATTCTTTGAAAAGATAAGCAAAACTGCCAAATTTTGCTAAAACTCATCTAGAAAAAAAAGAGGGAGAGCCCAGATAAATAAAATCACAAATGAAGGAATTACATCCAACATCACAGGACTGAAGAGTCGTCATGGAATACTGCAGCAATCACATGCCAGCAAATTCAACAGTGTAGGCGAAATGGATACATTTCTGGAAGTGAAATTTCTGGGATTTCTTCCCAGACTGAACCAGGAAGAAATGCAAAATCAAATCTAAATCATTACTATCAATGAGATTGAAGCAGTAATCAACAGAACTTCCAACAAATAAAAGTCCAGGACCAACCAGCTTCACAGATGAATTCTACCAAATAGTCTAAGAAGGATCTGCCTTAAACAATTTCAAAAAATTGAAGAGGAAGGAACGCATCCAAACTCATTCTGAGAAAGCAACTTTGCCCCGATAGGAAAATCAGACAAAGAAAGACATTAAAAAAAAAAAGAAAGAAAGAAAATGACAGGCCCACATTCTTGACGACCATGGATGCGAAGATCCCCACAGGATACCAGCAAACCAGATCCAGCAGCTCATTAAAAGGATCGTGCCCCAGGACCCTGTGGGATCCGTGCCCAGGATGGGGGGACGGCTCAATGTCCCCAAATCGGGCAGCGCGATGCATCACGTTACAGAAAGAAGGAACACCCCGTGACCATCTCCGTAGATGCAGAAAAAGCATTTGACAAGATTCAGCATCCTCTTGCATTTAAAAAGTCTCAGCAAGGTCGGTAGAAGGAATCTTACCTCAACATAGTGAAGGCCACACGTGGCAAGCCCGGCGCTCACGCGTGCTTGGCGGGGAGGGGCCGAGAGCTTTCCCTCCAAGCTCTGGAGGAGGATAAGGACGCCTGCTCTCACCACCTCTGTTCAGCACGGTGCCAGAAGTCCTAGCCGCAGCGGTCAGATGAAGCAGAGAAACAGAAGAAATAAGGACATGCGGGTCACAAAGGAAGAATTTAAACTTTCAGGATTTGCAGAAGACGAGATGCTGTATATCGAAAACCCAAAACACGCCACCAAAAAACTATTAGAACTAGTGAGTGAGTTCAGTAGAGTTGCAGGACGTGGAATCTGTGTGTGTGTGTGTGGGGGGGGCGCAGAGTAGTGGCTCATGCCTGTTTACGTGGAAACCCAACTCAGAAACATACTTATTCATAAATACTGTTTGCACACTCTCAACTGTAACCCTGCGTTTGCCCGCCCGGTACATGATCTGTGGTGTTTGTGTTCCCCAGCACGAACTACCAGAAGGAGAAGGGTCAGAAAACGTCCTCACTTGCAGCTGCTTCACAGACCACCACCGACTACCCAGGAATGAGCGCAACCAAACAGGTGACGAGCGCCTGCTCTCTGAAAACCAGCAGGCGCTGACGACGGGCGTTAAAGACGATGCAGATAAGTGGAAGGGCGCGCCTTGCTCATGGAGGGAGCGGGAAAATCAATACGGCGAAAATGGCCTCACTGCCTAACGCACCCACCGTGCAGAGAGGACCGCCAATGGGATTCTTCTCAGACCTGGAGCAGCTCACCCTGAAGTTTCCCAACTGGTTCAGTTGGAAGGTGGACCTTTCGGATGTTGTGAACGGTTGTGCTGGAAGTTTCTTTTGAAGGGATGTCACTCACTACAAGGACGGGGAGCCTGAGGCTCAGAAGCAAGGGCCCCCCCTTCCCTGGACTGCAAACAAGGAGGGCTAATAATTTGAAGGTGGAGACCTGATGAGTGATTTCTTATCAGTTAGAGTCCTTGGTCTCCTTTGCCTCTTAGTGTGACCTGCTGACCCTCCAGCCATTAATTGAGAGGCCTAATTATGTGTCCCTCTCATTCGTGATGTGAAAGCCAAGGGTCAGAGAGGGTAAGACAGTGGCCCAAGGTCACACAGCTAACGGGTGTTGGAGCCTTAGGTTTTCTGGAATTCTAGAATAGGATCTTTAAGAAAAACCCCAGAGCCTGTTTTCTAATGTAATTGAAGACTTCCAGCTTGATATTTTGCAGACTCTGTTATTTCCAGTTACCTGCGTGTGAAGTACCTGAAAGCCGACCTCATTAAGAGTTTCCGGATGATGAGGGTTGCTTCTTAGTCGAGGTGAGTAAGAGTCAACCTGGCAGTTTCTTCCTGCAGAAGAAGTTCAGGAACAAGCCAGCACGCAGCCCCTGAAACGGGGAGCTCACGTACCTGGGGGGACAGGAAGCGACCCTGGAGGAAGCCCTCGCTGTGGTGTGCGCTGTGGGGAGCCCCTGAGGCTGGGGCCTGGTCCTTGCAACGACTTCTCGTCGCCCCGGGAAGCCGGCGTCCCTTGGCAGCGGGAGGCTGGGAGCTGTCCCCCGGCCCGGCGTGGGCAGTGGGGGGCTGAGGCAGACCTGGAATTCAGCCTCTGGTCCCCAGACCAGTGTTCTCTGTCCTGCCCCCCCAGCTGGTGCTGCGCCGAGTTTCCTTCTGTCCACGGTCAGTGCGGCTCTCCGGGGGGCAGCCGGGAGGGCTGTTGGCTGGCTTTGCCGCCGCAGCTGCCCGAAAGGAACGGGTTTCAGAAACACCGGGCGGAGCTGGGTTTTCGCTCTGTGACGGTTGGTGTTACAGAAGCCGGTAAGGACGTCTCCACTGGAGTTCCATCAGTCCCCGAAGTGGTGGGGCCCGAGAGGCTCGGCCAGTCTTGGACAGTCACATGGTCCCCTTTCGTATTTAATGCCTCAGGTACCCTTTTTTTTTTTTTTTTTAAAGAGAAATTTCATGAACGAAAATATAGAAATCGAAGGAAAGGAAAATTAGAGACTCACCCGTAAGTTCAACACGTGAGATTTAGCATCCTAACCGCGGGGAAGTGCTGAGCAGATCGAGTACCTTCGCGTCAGGCCCGTCTTCGCCGCGGCCTGTCCCCAGAACCTCGGCCTCTGCCTTGCTGAACTCTGTGTGCATCAAACAGCGGCTCGCCCCTCGCCCTGTGCCCTGCGCCCCGGCTGCTGCGTTCTGCTTTCTGCCTGCCTGGGTCTGGCCGGCCGGGATGCTCTGCGAGGGTGGAGTCATGCAGCACTTGTCCCCGAGTGACCGGCCCAGTTCACTGGGCACCGTGTCCTGCAGGCTCCGGGTGGCCGGGTCTGCTGCCGTGTTAGGAGTGAGTAATGCTCGCTGCAGGTGTGGGCCCCGTCTCGGCTGCCTGTGCGTCTGGTGGTGGATGCTGGGGCTGTTGAAAATGATGCTGCAGCAAGCACGGGGGTGCCTGGGTCTGGCAGAGCCCCAGGTTTTACGTAGGTCGCGATGCACCCAGACGTGGAATCGCCGGGTCACGTGGCAGCTCCACGCCATGGTCGGTTCCCAGAGGACCGGCCACCCCGCTCTCCACAGCGGCGGCACCACTTGCGTTCCCAGCAGCAGGGCCCGGGGTTCCCGTTTCTCCACATCCTTGCCGGTGCTCGTTCATTTCTCGATGGGGCGGTCGCCCTCCAGATGGGTGCGCAGTGACGTCTCACGGGGGCCCCGCTTCAGTTTCCCTCGCGGTGAGCGACGCCGGGTGCCTTCGACAGCGCAGACACGAGCGTGCAGGCTGGCGTGCCCTCCGGCTGTGCCCTCGCCCTCCTTCGCGCGCCGTGACTGTCGTGGCGGTCTGCGTGGGACCGTTTGGTTCCGCTGTTTCCTACTGGCCTCGTCGCCAGCAGGGCCGGCGCTGCGGCAGAGCCGGGAGCGCATCTCAAACTCCCCGGTGGGCGGTGGGTTCAGCGGCGATGCCCTGCAGCCGCGGGTCTTCTTAGGGGAGCCGCGGCCCTGGGGGCTCCGCAGCCCTGCCGGGCGTGTCTGTTCTCCCGGGAGGACCTGGGGTGTGTCACTCCGCGGAAGGCACCACGGGGCGGCCATGGCCAGAGGGTAGGGGCCGCCTGCCCGACAGGCGTGACTCACGGTGTAACTTGGACCTTTCCACGAGTGCGTTCATTTCAGCGCTTCGATTTCTACATGGAAACATGGTGTAGTGGATGAGTGTACCCTTCTCCCCCCATGTGGACTTCTAAATGTCCTGGTTTTTGGAATCCAGAGGACGTTTGTATAGAAATGGTGATACCGGGGTGACTGTTTTCCAGGTCACCCCTCAGGGCAGGGAGCCCACACGCTGACTGACCGGGGCCAGCAGGTGTGCGGCGGGGCCGGACCGATGGTGCCCGCGCCGGCGCTGCCGGGTCCCCGGACTGAGGTGCTGCCCGCCCCGCCGAGGCCGTGCCTCGATCACCGAGTGTGTTACTTTCGTGAGCCACGCACTCGGGGGCTTGCGGTAACGTGAGTTTCTTCCCCTTTCCTTTCTGCCGCTGGGAGTTCACACTCGTCGGTCTTGCTGGAAATCGGGGTGGCCAGCTCCTCCTGGGGAGGAGCCTCGCCTCTTCCCGCTTCTGCCCACGGCAGGCCCACCTCACGCCACCTTCGTGTCTTGGCTCCTGTTCCTTCCTCCTTTTCTCGGTGTCTTTCTCTCGTATCTCAGATCTTCCTCCGCATCCATGTTGTTAGGATGTGGGATTGTGTCTTGGTTAATGCCGTACAAGGTAACGCTTACGGATTCTGGGCTTGAGGGCGGGGGGTCTTTTCGGGAGACGGTTTTTAGCCTGCCACCGTGAGGAGCGATGATAATGGCCTCCCTGCCCGTGTTTTTGTGCGATGGGACATCTGCGGTCACGCTCAGCCTCTCCGCCCTGCGTGTCTCAGCCCCTGGCCCGGTGCCCGGCACAGGACGGACGCCCTGTGCAGCCTCGCTCGATCTCTGAGAATTTTCTGCTGTGCCATCCTGACGCGCATCTGGTTTTCTTCCAGCCCCCTTCGCCCACCTTTCCTTCCCCTCACCCTGGGTGGGCTCGGCCGCGCGGGCGCTGATGGGCGGTGCTTGGGATCCGGAGCCCTGAGGAGGCAAGAGGAAGAGCTGCCAACCGGCGCGGGCTAGTCCCGCTTCGGCGATCACTTCCTCCCGGAGCCCCTGCGGGGTTTCGGCACTGGTGCGGTGGAGCCAGCCAAGACCCCTTCTGAGACAAACCGGCATCTTTCCGGCATCTCCCGAGTGGGTTCTTCACCGGTCCCAGGAGTCTTTCCTTGGGCAAATGGCCGCGACAGGGAGCCTGGCACTCGCGTTTCCTGCCGCTTGCTCCACAGCCCTCTGGCCATGTCCAGGTCCGTTCCGTGGGATTCCTGGCGTGGCTGCCTGGACACCGGGGTGATTCCACAAGCTTGTGTTTCCCGGTGCCTGGCTTGTGCCCCTGCTGAGGGACGTGCCAGATGGACCCTCGGCCACCTGGGTGGGCCTAGAATAAAGCACCGGTCCTGGCTCTGGCGGCGGGTGCTGGGTGGGCATCAGACCCCCGGAGGGCTGGAGATTACGGGCCCAGAGTCTGCGCTGCAGCAGGTTGGGGGAGGGCAGGAGCTTGGGTGTGGACGCTGCTGGTGCAGGAGCTGCGCTTTGAGAGCCACCGTGCAGGGGGGTCACGGAGGACGGAGCACCTACCCAACCTCAGGGTCAGAAAGGCGCCACGGGGTGGCTTCTCCAGTTGACCTTGGACAGGCTGGCTGGGCTTTCCTGGTGGACAGATAAGCAGGAGTGGGGGCGATTGGGACTGGAAAGGGGCTCGGGGCTGTGGAGGGCGGCCTGCCGCCGGGCGGTGAAGAAAGGGGGCGGGTGGGGGGGCAGAGTGTCGGAGGGGGTGTGGTCCAGGGCCAGGGTTTCTGTGAGCGTAGTCCCCGGGGAGGGCTGTGCGAACCGGGCCAGGCCCTTCCGCGCGCTTCTGGGCCGGAAATCCCCGGCAGCTTTGAAGCTGCGAGTGCCTGCGTGGTAGAGAGGAGGAGGCGGCTCGGCAGCAGGAGGGAAGTGGCTGTGTCTCGCTCTCGCCGCGTCCCAGCTTCCACCGAGGCTCCTCCGGAACAACGCAGGCTTTGTCCTGGGGTCCCACCTGCAGGCCTGCACTCTGCCCTTCGGACCCTGGGGTGGTGGGAACTCAGGAATCAAAGGCACCTCTTCCTCTCTTTCCGCCTTGTCACGGGACACGTCGGCAGCTGTGTTCCTAGCCCTGGCCTCACAGGTTTTAGGGCCTGAGAAGGAAGAAACTGGAGGTTCTTTGCTTCGACCAGCTGGGTTGGGCGGCTGCCCTTTCAGCCGAGCAGCTTTCACAGTCTGTCATCCTGGGTCGGGCCTCTGCTTCTCCAGTTGGCGCGTCTGCTTGTTTCAACCTTAGGCCATGTGGGGAGAGGCTTGGGACGGGGTGGGGGAGGGTGGGGTCAGAGCGGGTTTTGACACAGAAGGGCTCTTTCCCCCAGAAGCGCCCCTCTCCGGGGTGCATGCCGCCCCGGTGCCGGCGAGCAGGTCTGCTTGGACGTAGAGAAAACAGTCACCGCAGCCGGATTCCCACGCAAGAGGCATCGTTCAGGTCAGAATTTCACTTTTGCGGTTCTGGTTTCTCAGGAGCTTACGTTGACGGCGTGACCCCCAACCGCTACAGAACCCGGAAGGAATGAGCACCGCTGAGCGTGAGAATTGCGGGGCACCCTCTTGGGGGGGTGTGGTGGTGGTGAACAGCTGGCAGGGGCGTGCTGGGGTGAGCTGGACTCCCTGTGGTGGCCGCACCCCCGCACATGCGTACGTACATGGAGTCATTATGTTATACTCCTGAAACTGATACAGTGTAACGTTCAGTTGTATCTCAAAACAGTTGTATCTCAATAAAAAGATAAATGATCTCGAAACACTTTGCATTTTGCAGGAAACTCCTTTGGCATTGAAACTCAAAAGCAAGTCTCTGTTGTGACACGGGCAGCGGAGATGGACGTTGACCGAGGTCAACCGAAGCAGCACCGCCTGGCAGCTCAGCTGCCTGGGCTTGCGTTCCCCTGCCCTTGGCTTTGAGCAGGTGGCTGTCAGGGTCTTAGTTTCCTCTCCTGTGAAATGGGTGTGATTCAGCTCCCCAGTGTCCCGGGGCCCTTGGGAAGAGCGAATGAGCTCCTGTCTGTCTGGTGCATGGTGCGTGTGTGTGTGTGTGCATGGAACACGTGTATGGCACATGCTTACACATGCTTATCAGACAGACAGCTTTCCAGCCTTCAGGAGTGCCGTTGCGGAAGGCTGACGCTGAGCTGCAGTGCCTGGCAGCAGAGCTGTCCGCCTTCCAAAGCCAGCGTTGTCTTTCGCATCCGGCCTCAGGTGGTGTCCTCCGGGACATCCAAGTTCCTCGCGCTGGGAGAAGGGTATCTGAGCAGCGCTGGGCGTTGTCCTCAGAATTCCATCCCGGAAGTTAAATACTTTGGTTACGAGTGAGGGGAAGCATCCTGGTTTTCCTGGCTGTGGGTCGCCTGGCCCCTGCCGGCTTGTTCGGGGCTGCAGTGGGGACGGGGTGCGGGGACCTGCGGAGGGATAAACGGGTCCTGAGCATCCCGCGCGTTGAGACCAGTGTCTCGTGCGCAGGCCTGGGTGACCCTGACAGGCCGTCACGTGGCAGTGGGCGGGGGCTGCCCTGCCTGGCCCCCTCCTTTGTGCCCGTCGCTGGGGACAGTGTCTCTGTCTGTTTCGTCCAGGTAGTTCCAGCCGCCCAAGTTCCAAATGGATTCTCCACTTGGATTTTCTCAAGAACACTTCCCCTTTGCCCTAGGAGCCAGCATAAGCCTGGGTTTTTTTTCTGAAAGTCAGTTATTTCTTGAGAGGAAGGGAGAGAAACATCGGTTTGTTGTTTCGCTTGTTTCCGGGTTCGTTGTGTGACTCGCATGTGCCCTGACCGGGACGAAGCTCCAGCCAGCCAAGCCGCCCAGCTGGCCAGGGCCGGGCTTGGGTTGTTAATGGTTCCGGAGGAGTCCCTCTCCGCTCCGCTCTTCCTGGGGCTTTCGGGGGTGTACGTGATCAGTCCCGGGCTGGGCAGGCTGCAGCCAGGGTTCACAGGGCTGTCGCACACCGGAGCAGCCGGCCTGGGTAACCAGACTCTCCTGTGCTTGGACTCTCTGCCAGGCAGGTGGAGGCTTCGTAACGGTCACCCTGTCAGATTCCACAGCAGTCTGGACGAGATTTTGTTGTCATCGTCCCCTTCACAGACGCGGGGAGCTGAGACCCAGGGCACGACCTGGCCACGTTTGGGTGGCTGGTGACCGCCGGCAGGGCTCTGAGCCCGACGGTCTGGCTACAGGGACAGAGGTGGTCAGCGCTCCGCCGCGCCACGTTGTGAATCGGTTTCTGAGCCTTGGTGAAAGGCTTGATGGAGGCTGTGTGTGTGTCGGTAAGTCCCCTCAGGGGTCACGACCTTCTGCGTGATCGCAGTGGGGGTTCTCAGGCCTTGGTTTCCTGGGGCTGTCCTAGCAAAGGGCTGGGTGACTCGGAACAGCACACGGTTATTGTCCCAAGTCCCGGGGCCAGAAATCCAGCATCGAGCTGCTGGGAGGGCCCTGTCCCCGCTGAAGGCGCCTGGGAGAAGGCTCCATTCCTGTCTGAGAGGCAGGGCCTCCATGGTCCTTGGCTTGTTGGCGCACTGCCCCCCTCTCTGCTTCTGTGCAAGGGCACTGGGGTCCCAGGGCACCCACCATGCCAGTGAGTCCTCGTCCTAACCAGTTGCACCCACAGGGGCCCAGCTGTGAGACGTGGACGGTTTCCAAAACGGTCAGTGTGATGGGGGCTGAGTTGTGCAGGGGGTGGGGGTGGGGTAGCCTGTTTGCCCTCAGTAATGCAGAATGTGCCATATTTTGCTGTCTATAATGCGCACTTTTTTTGCCCAAATTTTTGAGGGAAAAATAAGGATGCCCATTATACATGGGTAGTACTAATTCTGTATCTATATAAATGTTTTAATTCTTTATGTTTTTGTATTAAAGGTGCAACTAGAAAGCAGTAACAATATCCAAATGCAAAATAATACCCTGGAATACGGTAATCAGGTTTTCCTATTAAAGATTTGTTTTTAGAGAGAGGGGAAGGGAAAGAGAAAGAGAGGGAAACATCAGTGTGTGGTTGCCTCTAGTGCACCCCCTACTGGGGACATGGTCCACAACCCAGGCATGTGCTCTGACTGGGAATCGAACCAGAGGCCCTTTGGTTCTCAGGCCAGTGCTCAATCCACTGAGCCAAACAACGAGGGCCAGTTTTGCGTCTAAAGATAAATAAATAAAAAGTTGAATTAAAAAAATTAAAGTGAAAAATTTTTTTTCTTGAAAGTTTGGGCCAAAAATGTGGGTGCGCATTGTACATGGCAAAACACGGTAACTGTATTTAGAGATGGGTCTTTGAAGAGGTAATTTAGTAAAGATGAGGCTCCCTGGATGGATCCTAATGCAGTCTGCCTGGTGTCCTCATCAGAAGAGGGAACTTGGACACGGGCAGAGACAGGGGGACGCTCCGGCCCCGAGGAAGGGTCCTCTGAGGACGCAGGGGGAAGCCGAGCACCTACCTGCACACCAAGCAGAGAGGCCTCGGGAGGAACCAGCCCCGCCGACACCTTGATCTGACTTCCAACCTGCAGCGGGACTGCGAGACCGCATTTCTGGCCTTGACGCTGCCCAGTCTGCGGTGCTCGTGAAGGCAGCCTGAGCGGGAACAGTCACGTGCCCAGGGAGGGGGCGCGATATAGGTCTTCGCCCACAGCGCCTGGGTTGGAGGTCACCTTGCTCGTTAAGAGCTCCTTCGAGGGCCACGCTTTGTAGGGGGCTGGTTCTGGATCGGGGTTACAGGGAAGGAAGGGGCTCCTTTCCCCTGTGGCCTGCCCCTGCCCCTGCTCCGCAGAAATAACTACTCATCCTGCGGGCGGGAGAGGGGCCTGCAGGTGGGTGTGGGGCGGGGCCACGTGCCGGCCTCGCGGGCACCTGGGAGCTGAGCTGTCCTTCAGCCTCTGACTGTCTTCCCTGTTATTTCGCCCATGGTGCAGGCTGGCGCTGGGATTCGGGATGCACGTGTGGATGCGGAGGAGGAGCTCCTTGCTCGCCCCGCCCCTCTCCCCGGCCCCGCCCCCGCCCCGCCCCTCTCCCGGCCCCGCCCCTCTCCCCGGAGACTGGGGAGGTCCTGAGCTGCTGGACAGGGAAGCGGCCGTTATTGCTAAGTGTTGCCCTGTTCTCGCTCCCACAGGTGCGCGTGTTCGTGTTCGCAGGCCGGGGTGCGGCGCCTGTGCTGTCACGCCCGGGCGGTGCGCCCGCGCCCGGGGCTGGCAGACGCCGCGAGAGCCGGGCTGGCTTTGCTGTCCGCCGAGTCACTCGTGCAGGGCCGCAGGCGCCGCTGGCAGCGCACGCCGTGGCGCGGCGGGGGGACCTGCAGAATGCCCCGCGGTCTGCGTCGGAGAGGGTCCCGGAGGACTGGGATAGCGTTCCGGGGCAGTCAGGGGCCGGCGCCCCCACCCCTGGGTCGGGAGCTGCGCGGGAAGAAGGGCGTGTGTTCATTTCGGGGCGGGGGCAAGCGGGGGCTACTGGCCTTTAGCCACTTTGCTGAACCACCTGCAGTGGGTCACATCCCAAAGGCCAATGAGTGTCCCCGTCGCCCCCCGTAGGGCCGTGTGGACCTGCCCCTGCTGGACAAGGTGAAGACCCCCCTCCCCTCCAGGGGCGCGTTGAACCCAGGCGCTCACTCCTCCCGCAGAGTCGGGTCGTGGTGGGGTCCCAGGTGTGGTCAGAATTGCCCCTGAAAGGCTGTCTCCCCTCCCTGGCCACCCCAAGGACAGCTCCCAGGGGGCAGCGGTCTGGGGATTTCCCCATCTCACCCCGCGTTGGCTTCCGGCTGCACCAGAACAGGGCCAAAGCCACCAGAACAGGGCCACCCTGAGCCAGTGTGACCTCAGCTTATCTCCATGACATCTGCCAAGGCTGCTTCCCATGATGTCTCACGCACAGGCACTGGGATCAGGGCTTCGGCATACCTGGAGGGAATGTTTGGGGGACCCAGGTGAAGCCCAGACACACTGCTCCCACTTCGTTGCCAGTCGGAGATGCCTCCCGCCGAGTGGCTGCTGGGACAGAGGGCGGCCCGCACCGCACCGTGTTCTCCGCCGTCGGGCCCTCCCACTTCCCTCGGGCTGAGTCGGTCTCGTGACTGAATGCGCCCCTCCCCCTCCCCCCGGCGTCCTGTAGTCTCCCCCTCTGCACTGCCCAGGCTCCGACGGCACATACGTCTGTGTGGACGCTTCTGCTCCGTTTCTCCCAGGGGTGGACACGCTGTCCTAAGATGCCATGTGGCACTCAGCACGGAGACGGACAAACAGACACTTGCCCGCGACGTGACTCCTGTCTGTCCCTCCAGACTGCAGACCCCAACTGGACAGGGGCCGGGCCCCTGGTGCCCACCTGCCCCGTGCCCAGCATGTAGCCGGTGGTTTTAAATGTTAGTTGAATAAAACAGAGAACTTGCTTTTCTATTAATGGCAGCTGTGGGTAAGTGTGCTCTAATTTTGGAAAGAACAGGTACCTTTCCCCCAAATGGAAGGTCGAGTGGCCGTGTCGTCCAGCAGTTCCAGCGGTACCAGGGGGTACCCAGGAGCACCGGCGGCTGGGGTTTGGAGGGACGTTTGTGCTCCGCGCTCCTGGCAGCATGGCTACCACAGCGGCTGGGGGTGGGGGAGCAGCTCCAGTGTCCACTGGCGGGTGAGCGATGACGGGACCTGGCATGTGTGTGTGTGTGTGTGTGTGTGTGTGGTGGAGTCTTGCTTGTCTCTAAACAGGAAGGGTGTTCCGACACGCGGGTGGGCCTGGAGGGCGCCATGCCCACTGAACTAGGTCTGCCGTGAAGGGGGGAATACCGAGTGCTCCCTCCAGGCAGCTCAAGGTCAGAGGCAGGGAGGAGAGCCGTGGTGGCGGGGGCTGGGCGGGGGCTGGGCGGGAGCTGGGCGGGAGCTGGGCGGGAGCTGGGTGCGAGCTGGGTGCGCTTGTTGAATGGGGCCCGCATTCCAGTTGGCTGCCCGGCAATGAATGTACTTAATGTACTTGAGCTGTGCATTTGAAAGTGGTTAACATGGTACCTTTTGTGTTCTGTTACCACAAAAGAAAAATGGAAGGATGCAGGAAGAAAAAAAAGTATGTGTGCGTGCAAGCGTGCGATCACAAGAGTGGCCAGGGTGGGGGAGGGGGCCTGGTCCGCCGGGGCCGCCGTGATTTTGGCCCGTTCTCGGTGCCCGCTGTTCTTGCCTGTAAAACACGCAGAGACCCAGTGGGTCCTGGCCGGGGCATGTTCTGACTGGTCCCTGGGTCGCTGAGACCTTGTGTTCTTTTGTCCTCTTACAATGTTTTGCTCCGTTCGGAACGGGCTCCTGCCAAGGCAAGTTCGCCCTCCGCACCTGGGGAAGGGGTTGGAGTGTGGCCGTTCCTTGCTTGGCTGCTCGCCGTTCCTTAACATCCTTTGCCCAACGGTCCGAGGAGATGCTGCCGGGCAGAGACGTGGGGGCAGCCAGTGCTGGATTGCCTGCTCCCCGCGCCGCTCGGTTCACGGAGCCCAGTGCGGAGGGAGCATGGAGTGCGTCCGCAGGTGCATGCAGGGTGTGCCAGGAGGCGAAGGATAGGTGATCTGGGCGAAAGCATCTCAGGCAGCCGCCTGCGTGGATCAGACACCCTGTCCCCTGGCACATGCTCTGTGTCCCCACGCCTGTCTTCTCCTGTTAGGCCTTCCCCTTGGTTCTGTCTGCCTGCCTCTTGAGTGCGGGTGCAGCCCCGGAGTCGGGTGGGTGGGGTGGAGGCGCTGGGAGGGGGAGGGAAGAGGTGGGGGGCAGTAGAAATCAGGGCTGCTTCCTACGTCGGTTGCTCCCTGGCAGGGGCTGCGGGTCCTCGGGTGTGCGGGCTGGCACTTCTCCTCCCTTCACGGCTCCCCGAGGTGTGTCGTCGCCTGGTGGACTGCTTTGCCGACCGTATTAGAAGGACCACTCTGAGACATGACTTCCGTGATGGCATCCCTTGCCACGAAGTCTCCCCTGAGCCAAGCGAGAGCCGAACAGCCCAGAGGAGCGGGGGAGGAGGCGGCGTGGAACCCGAGCCCAAGGCCCACCGCGCTCCCTTCCCCCCGGGTCTCACTCCCGTCGCATTTCATCTCACGGCTGGCGACCGGGCATGTGGCCGGCCGGGCCCACTCGCCCACGCAGGGCCTTTGTTCCTGGTAAAAGCCACTCCGCCGATTCTGTGGGTCCCAGTGAGAACGCCTGTTCTGCGTGAGCGGGAGAGAAGGTTCTCTTAGTCCGTTTGCTGTGCTGACCGGGCGGCTCGGAAGCAGGAGGGATGTGGTTCCCGCAGGGCTGGGGGCTGCAGGTCCGGGAGGGGGGCCGCACGGTGGGCACCGACCGCAGGGTCCTGCCCTGCCCTGCCCTCCTGTGGTGGAGGACGAGGGAGCTCTGGGGGGGGGGGGTGCTGCTTGACAGGGGCACCGACGCCCTTCAGGAAGGCCCCACCCGCACGGCCTCATCACCGCCCAGCGGCTTTGGTCCCGCTTCCTGTTCCTCTGGCCTCAGTTTCTCCCGTCCGTCCGTGTGCCTGGCCTGTCCTGTTCCTTCTGTCGAGGGAGTTCTATTTTGTTTATTGTGTTTGAATAGGAGGTAAATTTGCATGTTTCGAAACTGGAAATGCGTGAAAGAGCTAGTTAGTTCGTAGTGAAAAGCATCCTGCCCTGTCCCCCAGCCGCCCGGCCCGTCCGCTGCAGGAGAGCCGCTGGCGTGGCCGGGGTCCAGGTGTCGCTGCAGGCACGGCACACACAGACGATGACATGTATGTGCGTGTGCGTGCGTGTGCGTGCATGTGCGCCCGCAGGTCTGTGAGGTGTCCCTCCCCCTTCCCCCCCTTCTTCCACATTCTGAACACCCCCTTGGCCTCTTTTCCTGCACTTAACTGCGGCTTTTGAAGACCTTATTAGATTCAAATACCTCCCTCCTTTTTGCGACCGTGTGTTTTGATGTCATTGCAAACTTACCGAACAGTTGCGAGAACAGAGTAAGAAACTTCCCCGCCGGCCCCTGCCCCCAGCGCACCAGGCGTCCGCATCCTTCCCCGTTGGCTCGTCGCTGCGTCTCCACGTGGGCCCACACGCTCACACCGTTTTCCTCCCGCACACCTGCAGCCCACGGGTCCATCGGCAAGGACAGCGGTGGCCACGTGTCCCCCTGTTGTGCGTGTTCTGCCCTGCGTGGTCCCCGGGGGCAGGGACGCCCTCTCGCACCCCCGAGAGCCCTCGGTCGCACCGTGCCTCGCCCGCGCCCTTCGCCAGGTCGTCTGGGATGCTCGCGGTGGTGTGAGCACTCTCCTTCATTTTCGGGACCAGCCTGCCGTCCTTCCGCCTGCGGGAGAGCAGAGGGAAAGTGGGTGCTCTCCACACGCAGCCTGTGGTGTGGCTCTTGGGACCTGCGGCCTCCCCTGCTGGCCTGGCCGCTGGTGTTTGTGGTGCTCTGTCCTTGCTTGGTTCCCCCGGAGGGTCGGGGGGGAAGGGTGCGGGGGTTCTTCCTGGTCCCTGGGGCTCCCTGCTCTGCTTCTTGGAGTAGATCACGGGGCAGGGAGACTGGGGCGGGGGAGGGGGCAGCAGGCGCCTCCTAGGGACACTGGGCATCAGGATTTAGTGGCTGATGTGTGTTAGGGGCCGGTCAAAGCTGCGACCGGTCAAAGCTGCGGAAGTCAGCAGACGCCTCCCTCCCCACAAGGCGTCGGATTCCGCTGGACGGTCTTTGCGGAGCCTGCTGGTGTGCCTGCCAGGCTTCGGCCCCGGCTGGGTCACAGGTCTCCACGGTCCCTGCTCCAGCTGCAGACGCATCCGCCGCCGCTGGGTCTGTCTGTCTAAAGCTCATCTCCAGGGTGTCACCGCCAGGTCCCTCTGTTCTCGTCCGACCAGGGTGGGCGCCTCGGCCTGGCGTCACGTCCCACCCGGTCTCTCGGTTTTTTGTTTCTTTTCCAAACTCGTGATTTTCCTGTGCAGACCGCGCATTCCAGCCCGGCTGGATGCCAGCGCTGTCCCCAGAATGCTTGGCGGTTTCTGCCTCTTTGCCTGGGCGTCCGCTGCGCCAGAAAAGGCCCCTGCACCTGATTCCCATCCTTAACGATCCGTTCCCAGTGACAGCGCTCATCAGGCCGTTCCTAAGACTCTCAGCGAATAAATTCTCTTCCCCTTTTCCATCTCCTCACCTGCTGGTTGTGTGCCGTGTGTTACATATTGGTGTGTTCGCCCCTCTCTTCCCGCTCACGTCGCACGTTCCTGGGAGGTGGGATGTGTCCTCCCTCCCCCGTCCCAGGTGGCACCCGGCCCATCAGGGCTGTGTTTGGCACGGTGAGCTCTCTGCGTGCCCGGGCTGCACCGGGAAGGTAGTCCACACTCAGGTGCTCGCAGGGCTGGCTTCCTGAAAGCGAGAGGCCCCTCGGGGGTTGTGCCGAATTTACAGGCGGGGATGCCGGGAGTGCCCACGTGTTCGTGGACAACCTCAATGACTTCTGTGAACGCAGCACACGTATGTACCTGTCACCCTGGCTGAAAAGGCAGCGTCATCGTAACGCACCTGCAGGGTCTGATGCCATTTCCAAATCAGATCACACTCTGAGGTCTTGGGGGCCAGGACTTTGATGTGAGAATGGGGGGCGGCGGTTCATCCCAGATCGGAGGCCTGGGCTCCTCCTTGCAGGAGGTGCTGGCACCCAGTGGGTGCTCTCGTCCTGATGGCATCGTGTCCCCGCTCACCACATGCCCAGGCCCTGACCCCGGGGGCTGTAGTTGGAGATGGGGCCCTGGGAGGAGAGAATTCAGGTTAAATGCGGCCCAAAGCGTGGGTCCCTAACCCCATGGGCCCGTGGTGTCCCTGGGAGAGAGTTAGGGAGCTCCCTCTCTCCGTGTGGGCGCTGAGAGAAGGCCGGGGAGGAGGCAGTGACAGGGGACTGACTGCATACCAGAGGGACACTGTGACCTTGCACTTGGGCCTCCGAGTGGGGAGATGTGACTTCCTCCTGTCTGAGTCTCCCGGTCTGTGGGGCTTCGTCCTGGCCGCCTGAGTGGACGAAGGCATTTTTTTTCCTTTCTTCCAAAGGTGGCCGCCACGCGCCACTCCCTCTGTGGTGACATCGGCTGTTGTCGGGGTCAGCGCCGGCCCCGGGCAGGGTCGGGCTTCTTGTCCGCTGCATCTACTCTCTGTCTTCGTTGGGCGGATCGGAGAGCCAGGGGCGGGGAGGCCAAAGCCGTTTGCTCAAAGCCCCTTGCATGGCCCGGGCGGTGGGCCCCGAGGGTGAATCCGGTGCCGTCAGCGCCCTTGGGTAACCTCGGACAGATAACACGCAACGCCTCACGAACGGCACTCCCGGGGACACGCGGTGTCCCTGAGCAGCAAGGATGAGCAAGCGGGTCAGCGGCACACTGTGCTGCGTTGTGGTAAACGTGGGTGACCCGACTTCCTGGGAACCACGGTCTGAGGGGGAGCGCGCTCGAAAGCGCAAGCACCCAGCGGCGACGAGGGGAGAGCGGGCGCAGCCTGTGGGGTCGGTCCTTTCGCTACCAGCCCGTCTGCGCTGCCCGGCAGGTGAGGCCGCTGCTTTCTGTCGACATGTGCTTCCGGGCCGGTGGCTCTGGGCCAGGCCGGCCCTGAGCCCCGGGGACCCAGGTGCGTCGTGGCCATCCGGAGTGAGCCGACAGTCCGGTGGGACCGGCTGCACGGCAGTGGCCACACGGTGCTGCAGGGGCCGCCGGCGAGCGCGTGCTGTGGGAACGTGCTGAGGGCGGGCGGGCAGCCATCGGGGGCGGCGTGCCCCGGAGCGGGCGTGCCGGAGCCGAGTTTGGGGCCGGAGTCTCGGTCTCTCAGGACAAGCCGAGCAGCCGTGATCCAGGTAGAAAACCCCGAGTGTGTCCTGCAAGGTCGTGCGCACCCCCATCCTGTCCCTCCTCTGCCTTCTCTCCTTTTGTCCGGCGGGTTCTGTTCCGTGAGCTGGTTCCACGGGGTGAGTAACAGGCCCCGTTTGCAGTGTTTGCCGGATTTCATAGCGCGAATGAAATTCCCACTGGGGCTGATTCCAAGGCACCCACACGATGTCAGCTGGCCCACGGAATTCCCACAGCAATTAGCAGTTGGTCGCAAAGTCTGCAGTTCCACTCAGTAGACGCCTGTCTCCCATCCGTCCATCATCCATCCATCCATCTGTCCGTCCGCCTATCCATCCACCATCCATCTATCCGTTTCCCACCTACCTATCTGTCCACATGTCCATCTATCCGTAAACATAATTTTAACCAAATGGAGTCATAAGAATAAGTCATGTTACCGATTTTAGAGTTTCTTTAGTCAAGCTCTCTGGTGTTATGGACAAGGTGACTGATACCTAGAGAGAGAAAGCGACTTTCTTAAAGTTTGCCTGTGGACCCGAGGTTCGGACCCTGGTCTTCAGAACCGAGGTCTGCAGCCGCCTCCCGTGAGCAACATGCAAACGCCCGTCCAGCCTGGCGAGCCCCGACGTGGGGCAGCGGGCACTTCCCGCCGCACGCACAGCGGTTCCGTCCGCGCGCCCATTTCCATCGCTCCTGCCTCGGTGGCTGCAGGTTCCTGCCCTCCCGTCCTGCTGAAGTGACGGTCTCCTCCCGGCCGGTGGCCATGACTTCAGAATGTGCGTGAGCAGCCGGCTCCTGGTGTTTGCCCGCTCTCCGCTGTTTCCGGGTTTCATTTGCCTCTGTGACTGTGTGTGTGAGTGTTTGTGGTGGACACCCCTCCTCGGGGACTCCCCCTGCAGCCACCCCCTTGGGGTGCCAGCCACCTGCTTTCTGGAGCCCCCTCAGTGCTAGGCGGGGTCCCCTGGGGACACACCCGTGGAGCCCAGACTCCTGTCTCCCCTGCTGGGCTCCCGCAGCGTGGCCTGGGAGTCCTGGGGGTGAGCCGTCCGCCCGACCGCCCTTGAGCGGCTGTGAGCTCGGACCCGGCAGGGCGACCCCGGCTGCCTGAGGAGCTCTGTTTTGAACCTGCGGACAAGTGGGCCTGGGAGTCGGACACTCCAGAGGACTCGGTTAAAAACTGGCTTCCACAGCACGGCGCTGAGTGAGAAAACACGGGCCCGGGATCGGACACGAACGAACAAAGTGGTGCTTCCCCCCGGGGGGGGTAGACGAGGGGAGCAGAGAGCCTTCCCCTCCGCGAGTCCGCGCCCTGCGTGAGTCCTTTCCTTTGTAGCGACAAGCGCGCAGCGAGCAGGAAGGCCGCTTGTCCTTTCACTGGGCTCAGCTGCAGGCGGGCGATCGACACACTGTCGGTCAGTTGTCCCCTTACCAGGGTTTTCGTTTGGCCGCCGTGAGCTTTCCGTGTGCTGCGTCTTCGTGTGGAGACCCCGTGGTTTCAGACAGTCTCAGCTCTGGCCGCTGGGAACCTGTCACTGCGCAGGGTGTTCGGACCTGCGCCGCGGCGCCGGGAATCTAAGCGTGAGCGGCTCTGTGAGTTCTCCCTTCGCCTGGTGAGTTTTACCGATTCCCCCTCGACGAGCTCAGCCCTCTACGCGCGTGTGCCGCCTACACCGTTGTCGTGTGGCCTCTCAGCCGGGGTCCCAAACCTCCTGGAGGTGATCAGTGGACAGACACGGGCCGCGGCGTTTCCCAGTGCTCCTTGGCCTGGTGCTTGGGGCTGGGGATGTGGGCGGTCATTCGGTTTCGGTGGCTTCCCGGGAAGCACCACGGCCCACGATGCCAGCGGTCCTGCCTGCCCTCCTCGTTGCCCGTAAATGAACTTCTTTCGTGCACTTGGTGGCTCTGTCCTCATTGTTATGATCCCCGCCGGTGTCCCTGGTCTCAGGTTAGGAGAAACACACTCAGTCCTGTGGCTCCGTGCACTTGAAGAGGTGGGGGGCGGTGGGTATCACACACGAAACCGTCGGGTGAGTTTGGAGTAGCCGGCAGTAGAAGAATAAAGACGTCCTCTTATCCTGGCACTTGCAGACCGGTGCGGGCCGCCTTGCCCAGCGGACTCTGTGGAAAGCGTCTCTGGAGCCGTGTGGGCTGGGTGTGTGGCGTGTCCCCGGTGCACAGCACAGTGGCCGTCGCCCCAGCGGAGGGGACGGTTCCTGCCTCACAGTCTGGGCCAGCCTCTTCTGAGCCACGAGGTTGAACTGCAGGAATTGCCAGATTGAGCTTCCGGAAGGACGGTCTCCTCTGGCCCGCCTGGGAGAGCTGCTGTGCCGAGTGAGGCCCTGGGGACGTGCATCTGCCTTGGGAAGGGACGCAGCACAACTCGGAAGAGCCGAAGAGCCGGCAGGGAGGCGGGCGGCCCCGCCCCTGGGGACCTGCCTGCGGTGGTCAGAGTTCACTTAGCTGACACTTGCCTGTCGCCTCACTTGCTTTCAGAGAGTATCTGAAGCACCATTGGCCGCCGAGCAATGTGTTCCAGCCCAGGAGGGGTGGAGGGGGTCAGCGGTGACCAGTTATGTGCAATCCAGTTTAAGAAAGCACCGCGGCCTGCAACACCTGGCTCCGACCGTCAGGAGGCACCAGCTTGCCCCGCGTTTGTGGGGGTCTCTGGGAGTCCACTGCAGCTGTGGCTGGTGCCCCGCTGTGGCCAGGGGGCGCCCGGCTCACTCCCGGGGCCTCCGTGCGTTCGCTCGGCTGCCTGCCTGGGCCTCATCCCCCGGAGAGTGAGTGAGAACATGAAGGATCTGGGTATTTATGATTCTTGGCATCCGAGCATGTTGGCCTCTGTCGGTGAATCCGTGACTTGCCAAGAACAAGGCCACGTAGAGTGAGTGACAGCCCCAGTCGTTCTTTCGGGAATTCCGAGCCCTGGGCCGACGGTCCCCCTGAAACCTCCCAAGAAGCCCTAAAGTGTTCCCCTTCCTCCTGTCCTGCAAAAGATGAGCCGAGCTACGCCGTCCCGTCCCCGCTGCGCCTTCCTGTCGGCGTGGGGGTCCCCGGTGGGCCCGCAGGCCTCGGCCAGCACGGAGGCATCCGTGGGAGTCTGGGGGGCCAGGAGTGCGTGTGGTGTCCTGGAGCATCTTTGAGTGTCGTTGGCTCATCGATTTTTAGGCCCTTTCCGTTTGTGCTTTGTTCCATCAACAAAAAGGAATCTCCCCGCCAGCCCCGCCAGCTCAGGGCGGGGACAGCGGCAGGTAAATCGTGCGCCGGGCCAGCCCTGCCTTCCAACAGCAGTGGTTTCGCCGGAGGCGGTTGGTATTTGGAGGTGCGGTGTTCGCACCGTTTGGGGAAGGAAAACGCTGCGTGAGCGAGCCGTGTGTGGCCGCTTCAGACCTTGTGTTGGTTGTTTATCCATCATCTTCATCTGTCAGACGCTCCCGTAAAAATGGCCTTTTCCAGCCCTCCCTGCTGGTGACTCTGGCCCCAGCTCCTGAAGTGGCGGTTGGATGGCCCCCAGAACCTTTAGGTCATCGGGCTTGGCTGGGACAACTCCAGGGCTCCAGCCGCTTCCCTTGGCGGCAGGGTCTTCCTGCCCTGCCCTGTGGGCCCGGCCGGACAGGGGCAGGCGGGCCAGTGCTGGGAGACGCCCGGCGGGCCGGGGGTCTCGTGTGGTCGGTAGGGAAACCTCACCAGCCATGGCTGACGGGGTCTCGGGGCCAGGGCGTCTGGTCTGGGCAGAAACCAGCATCGCGGCCTGCATGTCACTCCGTGGGCGACAAAGGGGCTTCCATGAGCCCGGGACCCAGTGTGATGCCTTCCAGCAGCTTCTACACGGTGTCCTGGAGGCAGCTGGTCGAGCAGCACAAACCCTCGGGCCCTGGGGTCCGCACCCCCGGGTCGGGGTGGATGAGGAAGGACCGCGATACCTGCTTGGGCCGGTGGGCCTGTGGTCCTCGACCGCACAGCCCGGCAGGGGCCGAGCTGGGCCCCGACACAGGCCTGGGCCACAGGGCTGACTCCTTGGTGGGGCACCCCACCCCGGACCCGGGCACCTGCGGCTACCTCTGGGCATTTCCGGCAGGCTCAGCTGCCAGCCTGTCATTTCCAGAGCCTTCCCCCCACTCCGAGGCTGCCGCCCCCCACTCCCTGACTCAGCAGCCGGAGCTTTGGAACAGGGTGCGCTTTTCCAGCCCCGGAACTGCGGCTGCCGTTCCCGTGCACCTGCCGAGCGACGGGCCTTGGAGACGCCACTTGCGTGTGGGAGGGCGGGAGTGACTGGCAGGAGCTCGCTCCCAGCTGTCTGCTTGCGGTGGGGCGGCGGGAGAGTGGTGGGGGGCACCTGGGGGGGCACCTCGGTGAGCGGGCAGGTCACAGGTGCCTGGGCATTCTCCTCCCGGGCAGCTTGGCTCTGCACTTTTGGGTCCGCTTCTGAGAGTACAGTGAAATTTTCGACCTTTTTCTCTCTGGTTTTCTCTTGTCAGAAAAATGCTCAGATATGTAAGACCCTGCGTGCAAGCTCCGGCTTTCACCGGGACCCTTACAGGGGGCTTCTCTCGGCACACGCGTGCCGTGAGGTCTGGCTCGGAAACTGGGTTTCCTTTCTTCTCCTTCATCCTCTCAGCTGAGGGCAAGTGTGGACAATTGAGTCTTTGATTCCTCTTTCCATTGTTGTCCCTCGGAGGCCTGGCAGGGAGACACACGGCACACAGAGAGGTGACAGGGAGTCTGGGAAGCTGGGCCGCAGGGTCACCAAGCGAAGGGGCTGCGGTTCACTGTGGCAGCAGAGGAAGCCCGTCCAACGAAACCGCTCAGACTGCTACAGCAGACCACCACTCACTGGGCGACGTTTGCAGGCAGTTCCGGAGGCTGCAAGTCCAAGGTCAGGGTGCTGGCAGACTTGGGCCGTCTTCCCGCTGGGCCCTCACGTGGTGGACAGGGGAGCGGGGTGTGCTCTGGGGCCCTTTCCTAAGGACACTGGTCCCATTCACGGGGGCTCTGCCCTCCTGACCTAGTAACCCCCTCCCAGAAGCCCCTCCTCCTGTACCAGCACATGGCGGGTTAGGTTGCGACACGTTCAGCTGAGGGGCCCTCTGCCCCTAGAACTACGGTAAAAGGAGGGCTGGCTGAGTGATGCTGTTGGCTTGTGGTGGACAGACCCCCCAGGTGACCCTGCAGGGAGGAAGCCGGGGGGGTCCCTGCTCCTCCTCCGTTACCTCCTGGTCTCCTGGCTTCTGCTGCACCTCCAAGGGGCCAGTGGGCGAGGCAGCCTGGTCGGTGCAGCCTGGAGGTCCCCCTCCCAGGGCGTTGACACCGGTGAAGAGGTGGGGAGCAATCTGAAGGGCAGCGCCGGAGCACCCTGCACTCGCTGCCCACCCCGCACTTGGCCTTTCAAGATTCTGAAATAACTTTTGTCCAGTAGGTGGCGCTTGCGAGTGGGCGAGGGTGCAGCTTCTCGTCCTTGGGGGCTTGGGGACTTTGGGGGCTTGGGGACCAGGCATCTCGGAAATAGTTTAGCTCGTGCTGTGGAGGCTCGTGATCCTAAGTCTCCTGCTTTTTCAGCTGCTTTTGAATCCAGTCTTTTCGTTTTTTTCTGATTTATTTGCTTTCTAGTCACTGCAAGACTGCTTGAAAGGTCTCATTACCCGCCTGCCTGAGTGTCGTAGGGGTTATATACAAATAATCAGCTGCTGGATGTACAGAAATGGGCATTTCCAGATTTTTCAAAACAGAAAGCACACACGGGGAAGCAGCTGAGACAGTAAAAAGTATTCTGCTGTGTACGGCGTCAGGAGGCAGCTTGGGTCTGGCAGGTGGGGGGCCACCCCTGGCGGTGCCCACCACTCTGCTGCTGTGGACCCCACCTCTGCCCGGAAGGCGGAGTTCCCTGGACGGACAAAGACTCTCGCCTTAAGGAAGTGCCGGTCACGCCCGGTGCCCTCTCATCCACCAGGCAGGACCTTGGTCTCCACCCGTTTCAGCAAGAGTCCTGCTGAGGCAGTTCCGGAGAAGCCCCACCTGCGGGGTCCGCTCCCCCAGGGCTGCCTCGGCCAAATCCCAACGTCTGTGTGTGTGTTTTTTAGGATTTTATTTATTTATCTTTAGAGAGGAGAACGGAGGGAGATAGGGAGAGAAACATCAGTGTGTGGTTGCCTCTCATGTGCCACCTGCTGGGGACCTGGCCCGAAACCCTGGCCTGTGCCCTGACTGCGAATCGAACCAGCGGCCTTTTGATAGACAGGCCGGCACTCAATCCACTGAGCTGCACCAGCCAGGGCCTGTTGTCTGCGGGTTTGACAAGACCCCCTGCGCTCGATGTTTGCCCTCAGTGATTTTCCGCCCACGACCCCTCGCTCTCTGCTTGTTGCTCAGACCCTCCCCGGTGTCTGCTGTGCTCACCATGGAGCCCATCCCCTCCTTCCGTCACAGTGACTGTGCGTAAAGCCTTCTTACCTTTTCAGCGAGCGTCAGGATAAGTTCTTCATGTTACCTGGCATCGCACGGTGCAGTGGTTCGGGCCCTCGGAGACCGCTGTCTACCCTGTTGCCATGTCGACGGCGTGCGACTTGCTGCTCGCCTGCTGGTGGCTGGTCCTTATGGTTGGGAGCCCCGCCTCCATCCCAGGCTGGAGACCTGCCTTGACTTCCACTGGGTGACCCCGGTCCTGCCTCGGCTCGAACTGCTCCCGCCCCCATTGAGCGAAGACACTGCCGCTTAAACTTTAACCGTCCTGCTGAACGTGATCCTCGGCGGCCCCTCTGCGGCCCTTCTCTCTCATGTCCCGGGACCCCGAGCCCGGCTGCGGCCCAGCTGCCTCGGACTCTGGGCTGCGGTCACTGTGGAGGGCTGTGCCGGGGGGCGGTGCCCCGGGCTGACCCTGCGCCCTTCCGGGTCTTCATCCCGTGGACTCCTGCATCTCCGCTCCTCCCCTGCTAGCCCTTCCTTCCTCCTCTGCCGTCGGTTTGCGCTGGTGCCAGGTTTGATGGTTTTATGAATGACACACTTTTTTTCTTTCATGGAACATAGTGCGTGGGCTTTGTGGAGGCTGTTTGTCACAGAAGTCTTTTTTTTTTGAAATTTCCAGGTTGATGGCCATGTCCGAGATGTTAACGTTATCGGAAGCCTGAACCCCACATGGTGAGAAGTTTGCACTCCCCGGCGCCCTGGATGCTTTGAAGGACTTCCTGGGTGCATCTGGGTAAAGAAGGACATTGGCTTTTTAATTCATTTGTTTATCTGGTGGCCCTGAATCTGTGCCTGGTGTTTACTGCTTTGCATCCCTATTTTTTTTTTTGCATCACCTCGTTCACGGGTGTGTTTGAAAAACAGCAACCTTCTACAGGTCGGCACAACCAAACTCGTTTGCTTGGAGAAGAATTTTAGGGAGAGGATGTAAAAAGACAATCAAGTTTATTTACAAATACTTAATTGGACTCTGAAAAGATAAGAATTTTTTTTTAACAACACAGTGCTGTTATCACATGTAAAAATGAACAATAATTTATTTGTTAGCATCACTAAATCGGCATGCTCAGATTTCCATGGTGTCTCATAGATGTGTTTTTCACTGTTGGTTAACAGTGCCCGAGGCCGATCCGAGGAGTCGGAGTACACTCGTTGGGTTTGGTTGATGAATCTCTCAAGTCTCCCGTGGGTGTCCCGTCCCTGTTGTACCTGGCCAAGAAGCTGGGTCTTTTGTCCTGTGGAGTTCCCCACAGTGGAGACTGTGCTGCCGACATCCTCATGTTCTTTAACGTGTTTTATTTCACCCCCAAATTTCCTGTACACTGAAGCCTGGATTGGATTAGGGTTCAATTTATTGGTAAAAAGTATCTCCTACGTGATAGTGTGATTCTGTCAGGTGACATGTTCCGTCTCTTCTCTGCATTGATGGGGACAGATGCCATCTCGTGAGGTCTCCGTCGTTCATTTTCCTGTGGTTTTAGGGGCCATCCACGGCCCTAATGGACCCCCGAGCCATCCTGTATTTAGGGGCTGCAGACAGGCGATACTCTATTCTGCCATCCGTTCTGCATTTATTAGCAAGACGGTTTCTGTAAAGAACTTTATTTAAACCTTTTTAACAAGTTATCTTGAGGAACAGCTTGTATTTAAAAGGCAGAATAGTGGCTTCTTTCCTCGTGTTTTCTGGAATAACAAATTGGTTCCATATTTTCCTTTAAAGATGATCAGGAAGTTTTCAAGAATGACACTGTTGAGAACTCTTGGGCTGCTCGCGCAGTGGGTGTTGGGTCAGGATCTGGTGGGACAGGAGTAAGAATGGTCTCTCAGAAGTCTGAACTCCACCTAAACGTTGCTGGATGATGAGAGAAAGGAGGGAAGGGGGGCGTGGAGTAAAACGGAGGAGGCTGGGAATCTGCAAGTGTAATCAAATTCCAACAAAGAGGATGAAGAACAAGGATGCTCAGAATAAGAGATGGAGACAGGGACCGTCTGAGACAGCAAGGATGGTGGGGTGATGGGGGGGCGGGGTGTTTGTTGGATTCTGGGTCACAGAGGGCCTCGCAGGCTGCTGTAAGGCCTTTGGGGGCTCTTGGACGGACCATGTGGCAAGAAGGATTTTGGAGGCGGAGGGGACAGGGCTTGCTGACCCGAGTGAGCAAGTGAGTGTGACAGGAGGAGCTGTCCCCGAGGGGGAGGAGCCACAGGCCCTGGGGAGTGGGTGGGTGGGGCAGGGTGGATCTGCAGGTATGGGGTGAAGGCTGGGAGTGGGGGGCCGCCAGTCCTGAGCGTGTCTGAGCTCTGGGCAGGTCAGTTACCTCTTTCAGCTTGGTGACCACGGCCCGCAGCCCGATCTTGGCCCTGGCTACTGCCAGCCACACAGAGAGCTGGGCGGTTTGCGGAGGTGACCGCCGTGCCTCTGATGAGCACCCAATTCTGAAGACACGCCTGCCTGTGATGGAGCAGAGCTGCTCTGGGGAGGGAGACATGCTTGTTGCGTGAGAACAAGTTGAGGGATGGCCTCGGCCTCGAGTCTGGGCTGGACTCTGATGTTTTTTTTTGGAGGTCTCCCGGGGTGACCCGTGGGTCCATGTGTCTTGGTGTCAGGTCCTGCCGCGTCCTCCTGAGGTCTCGGGGTGCTGGCGCCCCTCCTTCCCGGCCCTGGGACGACTGGGATGCGCTCCGGGGCGCCGCTTGGGCCCGTTTCTGTAGATGGATTTCTGTCGGAACCAGGCTCTCCTCGTCTACGTGTTCTCTCCGTGTTTCCTGCCGTGCCATGCTGCGCCGTGCCTCGCTGGCGCGGGGACCCGCTGCGGCAGAGGACATGCGTCCCACAGAGCCTGAACCGCTTTCTGTCTGGCCTGTTACCAAGAGCAGTGCGCTGACCTCGGGGTCAGAGATCGGCAGAGTGAGTGAATGGCGCTGTCCTTACAGGGCACTCGGAACCATCGCCCGTCCCGGGACGCCACGCAGCCTTCGTGCCCGTGGGTGCGGCGTCAGCACCGGGGCTGTGGTTCCTGTGCTCATTCTCCCCAGCGAGAGGGCAGCGCCCCTCCGCGGGACAGGGACTCGGCTCAGCGCTCACATGTGCCCTCTGCACGGGGGCTGTTCCTGGGGCCTAACGTCAGCCTACCGGGACCGCCCCGCGGGCGGTGGCAGCCTCCGCAGCCCGTTGGGCGGTTGTGCGATGGATTCCCCACCTTTCCAGCCCCTGCCTCGCGCCTAGGTTTGCAAGGTGAGCAGCCGGGCCCGTTTCCCCTCAGTGCGACTCAGCCAGTTTTAGCGAAGCGGTTCCTTTGGGCTTGATGGGTCTTTATGGATGGCTGTGGAATTCTTTATTTCAAAAAAATTGGAATAGATTTAAACTACAAGGACTTGTCTTCCTTAATTGCATCTTAATGTAATAAAAACCAGAGTGTAATTATTAAAAACGACACAAGAAAATAATTAAAACAATAACATTGCCGCGCGAAGAGCCTGGTTCATCATGCATCCGGGACTAATTGGTAGCGTGATGTGTAATTAACGTTCTCTCTGAAGTGCGGGGCTGGAGCGGGGAAGGCAGGGTCCCCGGCTGCGGCGGCGGCTGCTGCTGCTGCTGCTGCTGCTGCTGCTGCTGCGTCTGCCCCTGGGAGCGCTTCTCAATGTGCGCAGGCGCGGCATGGGCCGCTGCGTTGTGCGCAGGCGCGGCATGAGCCACTGTCTTGCTTTTTGCGTGGAATGGAGGCAGATGCTGAAAGACGCACCAGGGCACAGGGTCGTCTGCTGCTTGACCAGATGCCCCCTACGGCGGCGGCGGGCTGGTGGGGAGGGAGGGCTGTGGCTTCATCTCAGGCCGCAGGGGCACTTCTGGGGAGTTGGACTAACCAGGGGGAGGGCCCTTCCTGCCCCGAGTCAGGTTGGCCTGGGGCTTAGGCATGACCCGGGCTCCTTTTCTACAACCCCCCTGACCCGTCCCCGGGGATCTCGCTGCTGGGATGTCCAGGGACAGAGAAGCCGAGGAAACAGCCCAGGAGGAAGGGGGGAGTGGTGGACTCGGAGGCCAGAGCCTGAGCCTCAGTTTCCCCGCGGCTCACCCGGGCACCCGTGGTTCGCTGAGGATGCGGAGACCAGAACACGCAAGGTCGCAAGTTAAAAGTGTTGGGAGAGAACCTTCTAGGAAGGCCCCGGCTTCCCGTCGCTGTTCTTCGGTTTAAGAGTTTATTGCCCATGACCGCTGCGTCCTGGCTTCTGGGAGAGGGAGGTGCTGCTGCTAGGTTGTCCCCTGGCGCTGAGGGCCTGGCCCTGCCTGCTGGGGGCGAGCTCTGCGACCGGACAGAGGCAGCTGTCAAGTCCTCCTCGAGTGCCTCCCGGTGGGGACGGGGGCGGGGCACGGCCCTGCCCCGGATACTAGTCTGAAAGAGACCACCGCTTCTCTGGAAGCAGCTTGTAGAGTCTGGGGTGCATTCTTTGCAGTTATCTTCCTCAGTGGCAGATCTTTCTCCTTTCCGGGTGGTTTTGATTTTCGGTAAAATTCTGAACATTTGCGCCGCGGAGGGTTCCCCCCGACTTCCGCCCTAGTCTGCAGGGTGGTCAAAGCTCTGAGTGTCTGGGAGACCTTCTTCCTGCCCACAACCCCCCCCCCCCAGGGCAGCCCTGCCAGCCTGGGTGCGAGGACCGGCCCCTGCCTGCTGCCGGCCTGGGGGGTTTGCCCGCCCCCAACCTGAGCTCTTCGCACTTCTGGGCGCGCCCACCCCTTAGTGGGACAGGGGGTGGCCTGCCTCCTGCGGCCCCCCTCCCCGCAGGGCTCTGAGCAGCCGCCCGGACTCCACCGGGAAGCAGCTGCCCCCCTGCACACACCCGGCCCCTCCCACGGCGCAGTCTCCTGTCACTGCTGCCTGCATTTCCCACCTCGCCAGGGTGCTGCCTCAGACAGAGCCTGGCAGGGTGTGGGTGCTGCCGCCCTTCTGGAACAAGTCCGCTCTGCAGGGTCGGTTCCTCAGCTGGACAGTGTCTGCTAGCTGGTTTTCCAGGACAGCTGCACTGAGGGGGTGGTGCAGATCAGCTACAGCTGAGCCTCAGATCCCATCCTCTGTTGGGGGGAAGGGGCTGGGCACAGCTGAGGGGGTCCCCTGAGGACGTGCCCTTCAGAGATGGAGCCCAAACCAGGCCCAGCTCTCCCAGCTCTCTCACACCTACTTGTGTGCCCAGTCTCTCAGCCACCCGGCATTTAGCTTGAGTATTAGCTTTCTCCGACACACACACACACACACACACACACACACACACACACACGTGCATGTACACAGAGATCATGCATACTCACGCACATACACACTCTGGTGTTGGCCTCACCGCCCAGCCTTCCCCCGAGGAGCAGGGGGCTTCCCTCCGCATGGGTGCTGTTGGCTCCAAGCCCCTCGCCCTCCAGCAGTGTCCTCATGCCCCCTCCCGCCCCCTCCACCCTGTCTCCCAGCCCGTGCTGGCTCCTTTCTCTGAACCCCACTTCCACCTGCTTCTCGCTGGACCCATCAGGGCCATAGGACCCGACTGCTCGGCTGTGCACAGACTTGCGTTTCCTCTCACACGCAGCCTTTTTCTCTTCCTAGAGCCCAGCTGGGCGAGGGGTCCGAACTGCACAGTGCGCAGGAAAATTGGCTGCGCTGAGTGAAGCCGGATGCTTGGCAGTGTGAGTCCCCCATGTGCCTGTCCCCGAGGCTGGCCCTGCCTGCGGTGGGGCACCCGGATGTCAGCAGGCGTGATGGACAGCCAGCACCGGTGTGCTGGTGGCCCCGTGGATGGGCAGCCTGCTGCCCGAGGCCTGGCTGGTGGCCATCTCGGCTGCGGATCTCCATGGTGCACCACCGCGGATGGCGAGCGGGTCCCGGCTCGGGGGCTTCCGCCATGCCCGTCTCTGAGCATCGTCCCTCTTCCGTCCTCAGCTTGGCAGCTTTGCTTAATTGGGTCCTCTGGACAGACAAGGTGCTGTTCTATCCGGCCTGCGCCACGAGGGCTCTGTGACAGCCCGGTGGGCGCCCGCGGTGCGCGTGCTGCAGACTGTTAGAGTCGCAGGGCGTGTGCCCACGGGAGTTCGGAGCCTCGTCACAGGTGAGACCCTGCGGCCCTGGGGTTGGAGCGCGTGGCTCCGAGGCAGGGTTCTCAGCCATTATCCTGTGACTCAGCGCGGCCCTCCGTGCGCAGGGCGGCTTTCCCACGGACACGGTGCCTGCTCGTTGCATTCGTCACGTGCTGCTGAGTCGGCTCCACCTCCTGGTGACCCTGCGAGTGAGCGATGTCCGCCACGTTGTGTCCTCGCAGCCCAGCTCGGCTCCTGCGGACGTGGCCTGCGGTGTCGTTCACGGCGTCCATCCATGTTGTTGTTTGGTCTCCTCTCCCCGGTGGCCTCCGCGTTCCCAGCATCACCGTCGTTCCAAAGGACGGCGTCCTCGGGACGAGCCTGCAGTTTGTCACGGCGGTGGCGTCACTCTCGCCTCCAGCCACATGAGGCTCCTCTGCCCTGGGACCCACTCGCTGCTCCGCTTGGCGCCCAGGGCCTCCCCCAACGGCGGTGCTGGCCTCCCACCCCGCCTCTCCCCATCAGCTGCCCCACTGTCCAGCCTTCCCGTCTGCACGTGGGAGTTGGGAAGACGGGGGCGGGGTCTCGGCCTTGGCCTCCGGTGACACGTTTGTGCTGTTGGAGAGCTTCCCCGGTTCTCCCGCCTCGGCCCCTCCAAGCCCGGCTGCCCCTGGTTTCCGGGCCGCCGTCTCCATCGGGGGGACGACGGGGCCACGGGGAGCGAGAGCAGAGGTTGGTTTGCGGTCTCTCGTTCTCAGAAAGGGTCACTGACACCCACTTTTACTGTTGATGTCAAGGCAGGCTCCGGTTAATCCGGGCAGTAGGTCATCCTGCGTCCGAGGCCCTGAGAAACGGTCCAGTCTTATGTTGCTCAGGCTGACAAATTTAGCTTTGCTGCTTGTGCGGAAAGTAAATATGGAGCTTTTATTCAGTGAGTAGCAATTACTCATCTCTCCTGATTTCTTCTCTTGTGACTTCCCGGAGCGTCCGCGTGGAAGCCGCTGGTGCAGATGGCTGTGCCTCAAATCCGCCGCGACGCCATGGATCTTTCGCTTCTCCCTTGAAATGCGATGCCGTGAGGACCTTAGTGGAAACCTGCCTTTACTGACGTATTTTTAAACCGGGGAGCTGTGTCCCCAGATGTTCCCGAGCTGTTTGCAGGCTGACTCAGCGCTGCGCCTCTGATGGCAGGAAGGCCAGTGCAGCTTCTGAATCTCGGTGCCTCTCCTTACGAGAGTGCGTCCAGGTGGGTGACACCTGCCAGCCTGTGACGACTTCCGCGGGACAGATCCTCTTCAGGGCTGCGCACAGAGACACAGGGCCCGCTGCTGGGAGCTGAAGAGATTAGATCTTTGTGACTTCTTCAGGTGGTGGGATGTCACCAGTTTCTCTCCTCTTGGCTGTTCAAGTTTGAGGCTGGGGAGGGAGGGTCCGAGGGTGGGTCCCAGGCTGCGGCTTCTCTTGGCGTTGGGGAGGCTGTGCTCCCCGTGCCCGGGTTCAGGAGTATGTCCTCACTGCCCTCGAGGCAGCCAGCCCTGATGGGGTGTCGGCTGCATCACATGGTTGGACTCACGTTGGCCACAGGGAGCCCCAGGTCCCGGTTTGCAGCTGTTCACCAGGGCAGCGGGGGCACCGCCGGCCCTGCCCCGGGAATGGAAACTTGGAAAACCGTGATAACCCCGGGCTCACTGTAGAAACCAGGGCTGTAAAATAGGGGTTTATTTGGTCCCAAATAAGCATATCGGAAATTGTATTTCAAAAGTTGAAGGAGATTCACATCTTGGGCTGCAGGAGTCTGGAGCCTGGAATTTAATTCTGATGGTAGAGGTGATGGGCCTGTGAGGTTTCTCATCGAGGGCCTTTATTATTTTTTCTTAAAGATTTTAATTATTTATTTTTGGGGAGAGGGAGAGAGAAAGAGATGGAGAGAAACATCAATGTGTGGTTGCCTACTGTGCACTCCCCACTGGGGCTGTGGCCTGCAACCCAGGCATGTGCCCTGACTGGGAATCGAACCAGCGACCCTTTGGTTCGCAGGCTGGCACTCAGTCCACTGAGCTACACCCATCAGGGCTCATTGAAATGCTTGGGGCCCCTTTAGAAGCTGACTGAAGCTCTGAGGCCTCTCCCTGGAGAAATGCGTGGGTCCCCGGGTCTGTCCTGCCCTGCACGTCCGTGTGTGTGCTCTGGAGTCACCGTGGAGCCCAGTCCTGTGCTGAGCCGGGAGCCCCGTGCACGTCGGGTCTCTCTCGACGTTCTTTCTAGACTCGGTGCTGACGAGCTGCCCTCTGATGCGGCATGAAGATGTTCCCCTCAAATCTGGGGCCGTGAATCAATTGCATCAGGCAGCTGAAGTAAAATGCAGTTTTAAATAAACTGCGTTTTTCATTAAAAAATGAAAATTGGGGCACATCTGCGAGGCAGGGCGAAGCCCGATGCAGGGGGTGCCCGGAGGGAGCGTTCGCACTTCTTGCCGCGTGATCGCGTGTTGTACACCTCAGACCCTCCCTCCGAGGGGCCGAGCGTGGGCAGCAGGGTGCCCGGGGGCCTGGACTCGCCTGAGCACCGTGGGGGGCCCCAGGCGTGTCTGTGGGAGGAGGCTGCACCCCCCACCCTGCCCGCCCCCGTCTGTGCTGCCTGGGGAGCTGCCCCTGGAGCCTGTGTGTTCTCCCTCGCCCGGGACGCGAGGGTGTAATTACCCCCGTGACGCAGCGCTGGGGAATCTGACAGGCCTGGCCGTGTCCGAGCGGGCGCCGGCAGCCTGTGCCTTCCCGTCCTTGTCTGTTCGTTCCTCAGACTCAAAGCCGAGAAATGGAAGGTGAGAGGCCGCGTTTCCTCCTCTAAAGGCAGGAACGCCGTCGCCTGCGCCGTTCCGGCGTGGCGGGCAGCGGCTTTCGCCCCTGGGTCGTGCGGGCGTCGGAGGCACGGCCAAGTTCGGTATTTAACACATCAGCCCTCTGACAGGGAGACTTCGGGTCCTGGCTTCTTGGCCACTGCCGGTGCAGCTGGTGGCAGGCTCCCTGGCGCTCCGCTCCGCTCCCTGGGTCTGGGGGGGGTGGCACGGGCCCCGTCCCGGCGCCGGCTCCTTGCCCTCTTCTCTCCCGGCCCGGCCCTGGGCTCCGCCTTCCGGCCCAGTCTCAGCGGAGAGTCTTCTGAGTCACCCCCAGCAGTGACGCCTGCCCACCCCAGCTCCGCACCCCCACTCTGCACGTGTGAGTCCTTGGCCTGCCCCCCACATTCTGTTAGGTCCGTTCAGCGAGCCTCCTGCCCTCGATGTCCCTTCTTAGTGACATCAGAGCTGAGCTTGCCCTCTGCCCTGTGGCGTTCGTCTTCGCGAAGTCTCCTTACCCTCTGGACGCAAGTCACACGACCTTTTCCTTAACAACCTGGAGGTTCTGGCGTGTCCGAGATGGGGCCCGTGAGGAAGCCGGGCCGGGCCGGCTCTGGGACCGGAGCCCGAAGCACAGCGGCTCTGACCTCGCCGAGGCGTCTCCCTCTTGCACGTGGCACCCCCTCCGGGGGAGGTCTGGGCCCAGACTCCCCAGACGGTGGCTCCCCGAGGACAGGGAGAGCGCAGAGGGCTGGCTTGTGGGGGAGGGCACAGGCCCGCACTCACGTGCGGGGCCGCAGTCCAGCCCGAGGCTGCGATGCAGGAGTACCGGCCAGAGGGAGGGGGCCGGCCGGTCTGCTGAATAGCCCGTCCTCACGTCCTCGGAGACACCGGCCAGGCGGCGCCTTTCTTGTCTTCAAAGGCCAGGACCGCCTTGGGGAGGGCTTGCCTGACCCCCGTTCTGCCCTCAGTTTCCCCAGCACTGACTGCGTGATCCTTACTCAGCAGCTGGAAGCTGTGTTTGACATGCGGTGCGCAGGGCGACGGGAAAACACGGGCCTCGACTTCACTGGGGGTGCGCACACGCCTGCACGCGCTTCGTCTGCTTCGGGGCTCCCTGTGCCACCTCCTCGGGCATTTCTCTGATCGTCAGGGACGCAGAGTGCGTCGCCCGAGTGCCGCTGTGTCCAGGGCTGTTTTCCGGCGTGGAGGTCTGGTGCTCTGGTCACTGTCACCCCGTCTGACAGGACGCGTGCCGGCGGGTTACAGTCCGGGCTTTGTGTCAGGGCATTTAAGACCTTTCGCTGTGTGACCCCGGCCCCGGATTCTCTTCCAGCCCCGCTCCGTCCCGCACCTCCGCTCTGGGGCCGAGGTCGTGAAGTGCCCGGGCTGGGCCGCGTTTCTCAGCAGCTCCGTGGGAGCTGTGTCCCTGGAAACCCTTCTCCCTGTGCCTCCCCTGCCGGGTTGGACGTGTGGGGACATCTTTCCAGCCTTTACCCGGCGGGACTGCTCCTTCCCTTGTCTGGATTCCTGCCACCTTCTCAGCACCTGGCCTGAGGGGGTGTCTGGGAAGGAGGTGGGCCCTCGTGGCAGGACGGGGCTGTAAACCCGAAGGTCGGCTCCCCCGCCCCCCCCCGTGGGACTGTGCAGGCGGGAGTTCGTTTCGGCTTTGTCTCCCTCTGCCCGGAGCCCCCGAGAGAGTGTGGCGGTCGTGTGAGACGCAGAGAGCTTTCACGGGTGTGTGCAACAGCCAGGTGTCTCGGGTCTTTGACAGTGTTACCCCGTATTTACTAACATTCCCCAGCCTCAACGAACGAGAACATAGATGTAAGAGTTCGTCGTGTACCAGTGCATTCCAGTGGTTTGTGGGAGCAGATTCTAGTTATTTGCAAAAACTAAAATACACACGAGTGTCTCTCCTCAATCCTGAGCACCTGCTAAGGGCCAGCTGCTGTCCTTGGGCTCCTGGGATGGATGGGGTTCCCACCTTCCAGGGTCTGCGGGGAGGTCGGCCCCTCGTAGTGGGGGCCCCAGGCCAGCAGCATGGGCCGCACCTGGGAGCTTCAGAGATGCCGGTTCTTGGGTCCTGCCCTCTGACTTCGGACTTGGATGCTCTCGCAGCGTCCCAAGGGCCAAAGCGGGGGAGGGTGGTGGGCCAGCCAGAGTGAGTTTTAACCATCCCTGTGGCTGGTGGGCCAGACGCACTCAGGACAGCGTGGACAGAGTGGTGGACACGTGTGGAGCGTGTGAGGGGTAGCTGGGGAGATGAATGATGCCGTGGAGAGCCAGGTGGGTTCCTAATGAATGAAGTTCAAGCTCAGTCTTGACTCGGGAGTGGCTGGTTGCCCTTTAGATGGCTAAGGGAGAGAAGAGAGCGTTTCCGAGTCAGACACAGAGTACCGGGCGTGCACACACAGCGCAGGCAGAGGGCTGGGCCGCTTCTGGGGCCAGGGCCGCCGTTATCTGTTCGTTGTTTACTGTCACCGTGTGACTGGTATTGTCATGTCAGGGGACATGGGATGAGCTGAGCTGGCAGGATCCCGGCCGGATCATGCTGAGGTTTCCGGCTGTTCTCCTGGAAAATAACAAAGTGGTGTTGTAGCCATGCAGTGAGGTAACACCAGATTTGCAGTTCTGTTGAATATACACTCGAAAAAGGGCCATTTTAAATTAGAAAAAAGTTTTTAAGTCCAAAACTTTAAGCTGAGAGTGAAGGAAGAAAAAAAAAATCAAAGCGTTTGGAATTGAATTCTTACTATTTATAATTGTTAAAGAAGTAACAAACTTTTTAAAAAAAAATATTTTATTCATTTCTTTTTAGAGACGGGAAGGGAGGGAGAGAGGGAGAGAAACATCAGTGTGTGGTTGCCTCACACTCGCCCCCTACTGGGGCCTGGCCCATAACCCAGGCCTGTGCCCTGGCTGGGAATCGAACCAGTGACCCACTGGTTTGCAGGCCGGTGGGCACTCAGTCCACTGAGCCACACCAGCCAGGGCGGAAGGTTTTACTCCTCATGATGTCCAGTTGTCAGTTCTTTCTTTCCGGGGTCGTGCTTCTGGCGCGGGGAGAAAGCCTTCGCTGTGCCCGAGGTCCTCGGGGTTTCCTCCTGTCACCTTGATGGCTTTGTTTTCCGTTCTACGGTTCCATGCTGACACCCCAGGCTACGGCTCCTTCTGAGTGGGGGTGTGGGGGTGTACCCTTCTCTGCACCCTTCTCTGCAGGTAGGCGCCCCGGCGCCCCAGCTCCGCTGGTGGGAAAGATGGCGTGTTCTCCGTAGCGTGGCCTGTGCTCCTCGGTCAGAGGCTGGGTCCGTGTGCGTGGGCCTCTCTCTGGGCTCTGCTGTCTGCCCCAGTGACCGGTCTGCCTGGGCTTCCGTCAGAGCCGCGCCGTCTGGAGGGGAGCCGTGAAGCTTTTTCGGCTTCGATATTATCTTGGCTAGTTGGGGTCTCTGCTTTCTCCCTATAATGTGAGAGAATTTTAATTCTAAAATACACATGGAAAATTTTAAAATTAGAAAAATACTAGAAGAGCAAACAAAGTGAACGCCTAGCTCAGCGTAGAACGAACTGCTGCGTGTCTTTCAGGGGCAGTTTGATCAAGTCGTCTTCTCTGCCTGCTTTTCGCGTGTTGTCTGGAGTACACGTAATAAGTGCATGTACGTTCTTGGTGTTACCCCCACGTCATGGGAAAGTGGTTGGGATGCGAATGTTCTGAATGACTCTGGAAGCCTCACTTTAACGAATGTTTGCCATTCAGGGCTTACTCGGCTCTAATTGGCAGGCATTGGCTGTGCTTCCGTTAGGGTTTGCTGAGAAAGAGGAGCAAAGGGTGGTGTGGGGTGTGGGGTGTGTGTGTGTGTGTGTGTGGGTGTGTGTGTGTAGCACGAGAGAGACAGAGAGAGAGGTTCCCATGGCAGTGTACGTGGAAAAGGCCGGCCGCTGGACGCCAGTGGAGCCCGAGGCTGAGGCCAGAGTGCCCGTCACTGCTGGGGGGCCGCGGGGGTGGGCGTCCCGGCCCCAGCACAGGACGGACGGGTCGGCCTTCCTCTGTCTCGCCCGCTGGGGCCCACTGCGGTGGATGGAGCTTGCCCACGTTGCGGGATCATTTTTCACTCCGCGCACCGATTCAAATGCCGATCTCTCCGAGAAACACCCGCACAGACACACCTAGCCGCCCCGGTCAGCGGTGTGCACAGGGCGTCCCGGAGCCTAGTCATGTGGACGCGGAAAAGCGGCCCTTGCAGCGCGGGGGAGGCAGCCCAGGTGGGTAAGGGGCCGCACCGGGGAGCCGGCCCCGGGCCCCCTGGGAGCTGGTGGAGGTCTGCGGCAGGCTGTGGTCCCGCCTGTGCCTGGGCTCCTCGTTGGGCAGGAGAGCCACGGCGGGAGTCGAGGCAGCAAGGACATACTCCCGCCCCCATGACCCGATGGCTCGGGGCGACTTGCAGAGGACCCCGCGCCCTTGTGCAGGCGCCTGGGCCGGGAGGCGGGAGGCGCGCACTGCCCCCGCCCCCCTCCCCTCGCCCCTCCCCCTCCCCCTTACCCTCCTCCCCCCCTGCCCCCCTCCCCCCTGCCTCTCACAGCTTGGGCCTGGAAGTCCTGGGCAAGCCCGCCCCCGGGAGGGAATTCTGGGAAATGTAGTTCCCAGGCAGCTACGGTGACTCGATGGTATCCACACCCCCCCGCTGTGATTCTCTCTGACTTATCTTCCATGTCACAAATACCGTATCTCCACGTGGTGTCTTTTCTGAAGTTCAGGTTATTCCCTCAGCGCAGGCCCTCAGAGGAGGACTTACTGGGCCAGAGGGCCTAGCATGTGCAGCCCGTGTGCGTGGTGCCCGTTTCCCGGAGAGGCCCTGTGGGTGGCCCAGCCCGGCCGGCCAGGGAAGTCTCACCACTGCTGGCTCCCGATGTAACTAACGCCTTGAGGCTTCCCTGGATTTGTTTACTGGGCCCTTGAGGGGGTCAGCATTGGTAACAGGTAAATCGGCTCTGCAGGGAGGAAGGGCTGGTGGGTGGCGGCCAGTGCCTCAGGCCGAGAGAATGAGGCAACCTGGTGCCGTGAGCCCCAGACCCAGGGCACGCTGGGACCTGCTGATGCACTTGGCCACAGAGTGTGCGAGGGCCGGCTGGTCGCCTGGTCCCGGGTGGGAGTGGGGGCAGCAGGGCTGCTGCAGTGACCTTGGATGCCCCTTCGCTTCCGGGCGAAGTGTCAAAGGTCTTTCTTTGTAGCCACGTTCAGGTGTTCAGGTAAACAATTTCCTTTCTCTTTTTAAAGGTTTTTTTCCCTCCCTACAGGAACACTTTTAGTTGTAATTGGTAACTTCTGCTTGTGGAAACACAGCCGGTCACTGTCGTCCCCTTTCCTGGGGCCCGTCCTTGCCTCTGCAGGGTGCCCTGCTGGCCGCAGCCTCCGGACCTTGGAGCCACGTCTGCTGAGCAGGTGGCTTTTCGTCCAGTAATCCTCCCTGGGGGCTGCCATGCAAGCCAAGGCTAAAATGACATGATGTCGCCCTGGCTGGTGTGGCTCTGCAGGCTGCACAGCGCCCTGTAAACTGAAAGGTCACCGGTTCCATTCCCGGTCAGGGCACATGCCTGGGTTCGGCTTCTGTGCTGGGTCGGGCCGGTACCAGAGGTGGCTGATGGATGTTTCCCTCCCTCTCTTTCTCCGAGTAAAATAAAATCTTAAACACACACACGGACATGTCTGTGGCTCTGTAGAGCCAGCTGCTCCGGCCCTCTGTGTCCTAGCTCGGCCACCGTGGCTCACCGAGGGACAGGGACAAGCATGGGGATCAGCTGTGGGCCCAATTCCACTGAATTCTGAGCCTTAAGTCCCATTTAATATTCCCTTTAAGGAACCCACCCCAGTTGGTTCCTGCCCCCCCCCCCCCAGGCAGCAGCCCACCTGCCCGAGCCGTGTTGGGGTGGATCAGACTCGTGTGTTTGTGACAATGTGCCACGCAGATTGACCACGTGTGTTTTCTAACTCCGGCTGGGAGGGGCTGGGGTTTCAGGGCAGCTTCTCATCGAGGAAGGAAGGTGGTGTGCTTGTCCTCACGATAATGGGACACCCAGGGGCTGGTTCCACACACAGAGCCCCAGGCCACGCTCGGGGCCAGAGCTGGTGTCCCCCACATAGACCCCAGTGGGCCCCTGGGCTCTGTGATGCCCCAGACGCTGTGTCCTGGGGAGAGCCGTCGGCTGCCCAGCTCCTGGGCCCCCTGCTCTGGGAGCTGGCAGACCCTGGGTGGCCTTGTTTATTGACCGTCACCCCTGGGGGTGTGTTGACATTGTTGGAGCTCCCCGGGAGCAGTGCCGGCAGCCCCCCCCCCCCGCCCCCACCCAGCACTCTCCCCCGTGATGTCTCCTCTTTGTCACCAGGTCAGTCTGGGTCTGTGCCGGGCAGCGAGGCCAGGAGTTAGCAGGCTGCAGTTTTTATTTTTTTAATTTACAGTTACTTTATTTTTTTTAATCCTCACTCAAGGATATGTTTTTCTTTCACTTAGCACAGCATTTCTCAAGTTCACTACAAGTCTCTAGGGTGTCGGCTGGGCCTCCCATGTGGGGGATCCCTTGGTCATCCCCTGGCGTTCGTGATGCTGGGAGCCAGGTGCTGGGCTGGTCCTGAAGGCTGCTCCTGGCTGCGGAGGGCTCTGTCTGTGGGGAGAGGGGCTTTCAGTGGCGGGAGTGTCACCAGAGGGTCGTCACAGAGTGCTGGTGTCTGTGACGGAGAAGTCTGGGCGCTTGGAGAAGCCTGGGCGCTCAGAGTGCATGGTGGGGAAGGAGGGGGGCCCCGCTGTCCACGCACCTCATGCCGGGACAGCCCTTCAGCTGGCGTTTCTTAGGTGGCACTGTTGGGTGACCACGGCGTGGTCAGGTGCGAGACTGTCTTGACAAGCTCACCTGTCCTGGGGCAGACGGCCACCTGCTGGGTGCTGGGCCAGGTGTCTCGGGAGCAGGGTGGGTGTCCTCGCAGCTCTCCAGGGCAGCCGTGGGAGCCTCGGTGATGCTGGGCCGCCAGGGAGGTTGAAAAGTGAGTATTTAGGAGGCGACCGTGTGCCTGGGGGAGGAGCTTCTCTGCAGAGTTCATGGGGGCAGGCCTTCAAGGACAGGCTGCCCCATGGGGACAGGCCGCTGGGTGGAGACACCTGTCTGAGGGGCAGCAGGCTTCCAGGCTGTGAGTACCGCAAAGCCCAGGTGAGAGGCCTGTCCTGCAGCCCCCGCGCCCCGCTTCAGTTCTGGGCCCTGCCCCCCTAGCAGGCAGCTCCGCAGCCCCTTCTGAGGGAGACTCACATGAGTGGGCGGGGTTGCCTACCCTCCACGGACCCTTCTAGGGGGCTCCCCGGCCTCCTGGAGGGAGCTGCCTCTGGAGTGTCCTGCGGCTGCGCTGCTGAGTTGCTTTGGCCTCCCTGGGACGCGGAAGCACAGGGCGCTGGGACCCTCGGAGCCGAGCTGCGTAGTGCGGCAGCCCGGGGGCGATGGGATCCGCCTGTCGGGGAGGGGTGCTGTGAGCGGCCTGCTGTGCCCGGGGTGGCGAACGGGTGTGAGACGGGCCAGGTCCACCACGGCTGGGCTCTCTTGTCCTGCACCCCTGCCTGGATGCCCAGGACTCCGAGACGATCTAAGCCGGCGCACCCCCGCGGCCCGGCCAGCACCGCTGCAGGCTGCATTTGACGCTGGTGCCTGGGACCGGTGCCGGCCCTTTGTCCCTCCACCGTCGTCATGTTTCCTGCTGCCCCTCGCCCTGGCTCAAACACAATCAGAGGTAGATGTGTCCCCACCCCCAAGGAGTGCTCTGTCCTCAGAGAAGCTGCGGGAAGCTGGGGACTGAGCGCAGACGCCGCGGGCTTTGCGGGAACGCGGAGTCCGGAAGGCTGCGGGTATTGAAATCGCGTTTATGACTGAGTCCCAGCCTGGCTCCTGTCTGGGCTGGCGGGACGCCTGTTCGCCTGCACCGTCCCCGCCTGGGCCTCTGCGGGCTCCCAGGGGACGGCGTGGCTGAGGCTGACACTGGGTGGGTGCAGCCGCCCAGGGTGCCACCACGGGGTGCGAGCCCGCTCTGCTGGCCGTGTCTGGAGAGAGCCAGGGGGGGCGCAGGGGGGTGGCGGTCACGCAGAGAGACCGTCGCTGGGCCCGGGAGGCCTGGCACAGCTGCTCTTCAAAGGCACCTGCGTATGTAACCTTGACCCCGTTTCTTGCGTCCAGCCGCAGGAAAAGCAGGGCAGCTCCGAGGGCCTGGCCCGCAGTGGCCCCCAGCAGGTCCGTGTCTGAGTTCCGTGCATGGCCCTGAGCTGTGGGGAGCGGCCTTTGTTCTCCAGCGCGGGGTTTTCCTCTGTGTCCAGGGAAGCTCCCAGAGAAGGCTGCTTCTGGGTTTCCTTGTCACCTGGGGCGACCTCTCTCACTTGCCATGAGAGGCTGGGCTGAGCTCACTGCTGAACCTCCTGCCCGGCGCCTGAGCGTTTTTCTTGTAAAGCCACAGGGACCTGTCATCCAGCCGCGTGTGCCCCTCACCGGTTCTGCGGCCGCCCTGCGCGCAGGGGCTGGGTGGGAGGCGTGGGCGCCCTGGGTGTTCAGTCGGATTCAGGTGACCCAGAGCCTTGTCCCCAGCGCCACCGCCCAGCCTCTGAATCGTCCCCTTGCTTTGTCGTGTCCTCCCACCGCCTGTCTCAGAGCACGTGTCCCATAGCACCTGTCTCAGGCGGCACCTTTCAGGTCGGTCAGAGTCATTTGCTCAACACCTGCGTCTGCTTTTCAACCCCCCAGCGTCCAAGCCAGGTGCTCACGGCGCGGAGGGCAGGAGCCGCCCTCTGTCTGCGGTCTCCGCGCCTGCCCTGAGCCCTCGTCCTGGTTGTTCCCTCTGCTGGGACCCCATGCCAGGGGCCCTTCCCCCCTTCGGGGGGCACTATCCTGAGTCACCCGCTGGAAGCCCGCAGGGGTGTGTCCACTGGAGCGTGGCCTGCGCGTCTGGCGCCTCCGCAAGGACCCGGGTGTGAGCTGGCCTGTAGGTGTCCCGGGGGGCGGGCGTCTGTTCGCTGCTCGGGGGGCTTCTGGCCCCGTGCGGCAGAATCCCTGTTAGGGACGTGCCTGTCGTTCCCGTGACTGGTGGCGGTTGTTTCTGACCGGGACCTTTCCTTGGGTCCTATGACATGTTAGTTTGGCCGACTTCAGAGGCCACTGTAAGATGTCCCCGAATTGTGCCCCGTTGGCAAGAGTTCTGGGTTCCCGGCGCGAGGCTGTCAGGTCTGTTGTGCATGCCAGCCGCCCCGTGGGTAACGGGGCGGGCGCCCCGGAGAAGTCCCGGTCCGTCTTGGCTCCGCGGGGAGGGTTTGGGCCCCCACATTTCCGGGCGGTTGGTCAGTCGCGCTTGGCTCCGGGGCGCCGGCTCGGACAGGACGGGGGCCACGCGGGGGTGGCCGCGGACGGATTCGCTGCGGGGAGTGGCGGGGCGGGGGCTGATGCCACGGCCACGTGGGCGTCGTGGACATCGGGGGCGGGGCGGGTGCTGGGGGAGGTAGGCGTGGTCGCAGCGGACTTACGTGCGCCCGAGGACGGACGTCCGTCTGGACGTCAGGACGTCCGGACGTGCGACGCAGGCCTTCGACCTTCTGGCGGAGCGAATGCGATGCGCAAGCGCAGTGGAGTTCTGGTGCTCGCCTGGAGCGGCGGGCTGCTGTCCGAGGCCGGACGGCGGCGGAGCCCTGGCCGCCCTGCGCCTCGGAGGGTGTTGTGCCCGGTGGCTGGTCTCAGGTGGGCCGCGCGAGCGGTGATGTTCCGTGCGTGACATGCATGTTTGACTTGGGGTGCGTCCGGCCAGGACGGGTTTGTCGGGACGTAGCTCTGTGCTAGGCCGGCGCCTCTGTTCAGCCGAGCGGGTGAGAGCCCTGCGTAGGGCAGTCGGTGTGGCCGGGACTCAGGATCACTTTATGGGGGCGCAGCCCACTTGGCGGATCCTGCCGCCTGCGCAGATGTTTAGCAAGAATGGGAGTCGGGGGTGAGGACGCCGTGGGCAGGGTGGTGACCAGTGGGGGCGGGGAGGGACAGGGCCCGGTGAGCCGCATGCTGGCAGTGGTGGGGTACGGGGAGCAGTGTCCTGTGGGGCCGGCGGGTGGGAATTGGAAGGGGCTGGGTAGGAGGGGAGAGGGGGCCTCGCCCGGGGGTCATATCGTTGGGTCTTTTCAGAGGGGGCGCTGTGGAGCGTGACCTGACCTGCAGAGAATGGAAACCCCTGGGAGTCTCTCGGGGAGGGAACGATGAGTCTGACCTGCCCTGGGGCAAAGTCCCTGGAGGGCAGGGACTACGTGGCTGGCTGGCTGGCGAGGTTGTGGGGACAGGGGGCCTTGTTAGGAGCTTGTTTCCCTAACTGGGTTAGCGGTGAACTCAGCCTGGTCCGGCCTAGGATCTGGCAGGAGGAGGCAGTGGGAAGAGGGCGTCCTGTGGGGTCCCCGCCACAAACACAGGAGAGAGGCCCATTTTCTCCCAAATCATGAAGGCGCGCGAACACCAGGTCCCGCCCCAGCTGGCGAAATGGAGTCGCTGGCCTTGGAAGGAGCGCTGGGGGTGGGCAAGGGGAAGGATCTCCAGGACCACAGGGGAGGTCAGCACAGGAGGAAATGCAGACGCCCTGCGGACAGGCATCTCTGGCCTCTGGCGTCAGTGACCAATCGCCCACCTTCCCGACTCCTGGGTTCGAACACCAGGGGCACAAACTCCAAGTTTGCAACAGGTGTGCCCTGGGCGTGGAGAGAATTATTTAGAACTTTTGGATTTGCGGAAGGTAATTTGTTAACACACTCCATGGGTTTGCAGAGAGTAACATCGTTCTCGTTTCTGCAGGAAACACAGCTTCCTGTGGCCACGAGCACTCGCTGGTGGTGGTGGCGAGGTGGTACCGTGGTCGAACATTTGAGCTAACTTCCTGAGTGTCCCCAGCCCGTGCACTTTATAAACGTGTCCCACGTTGAAGGGGGTCACCCCCTCTTTCTCGGGGCCTGAGGGTAGAGGACCCTGCCAAACGGAGGCTTTTCCGTTTGTTGTCCATCGCGTGTTAGTCCTGGTTTTACAGGCGGAGGGGGCGCTCATTGTTGGGAGAGCCCTGCAGGACATTCCCTGACTTGGGGGCACCTTGTCTACTGGCGTCCTGTCCTCCTGGCCCCTCTGACCCCCGGGCCACGCAGGCCATTTGCAGGCAGTCCTGTGGAGCCATCGTTGGTTCAGGTGTGCGGGGGCTTCCCTGCCCCCATGGGTGTGCGTCCCTGCACACTCGGGGACACTCCTGGCTGATGGATCAGTTTGGACGTGCCCTTTCCCACTTCCTCCTCCCGGGGTGGCTGCCTGCTGAGGACGTGATCCTCGGCCCCTTCCATCTGCCCTGGTGGCAGCCGGACAGAGAATTTCTGTCCTGTGATCCAGGTCCAGCCGTGCAGACACCTGTCCTTCAGGGGCTCAGCGTTCTGCTCAGGGTTGCTTCCTGGCTCAGAGGCATTTTTACCTCCTGCTCGGGAAGTCACTGAGCTGGACGAGAGGCAAGCAGGTGGCGGCCCAGGGCTGTGGCTGACCTGGGGCACTGTCATCGGCTGTGTACGGGTCCCAGGGGAAGAGCCTGTGCCCCGCCTCCCTCTGCAACCGGCCCTGTTAGCCAGTGGTTCCCGTTCCTGGTCAGTCCTTCCTGAGGCTTTCGTGCCCTTTGGGGTCTCTCACTGTGAGGCTGGGGAGGAAAAAGGACAGCTTCGCTTTTGAGTCTGATGAAAACCACCTGAGGGAGATGTGTGTGCATGTGCTGCATGTTCATGTGCTGCATGTGTACATGTGTGTGCTACATGTGTGCACACAAAGGTTTGTCCGGGGAAAGTCCAGCCATTGTTAACACAATGAGAACGGTTTGAGCAACATCGACGTAACCTGGCAGCCAAGCAGAGTGGACTGGAGTGCACACGCGTGAACAATGCTGACTTCACTGCACTAGTCGGTGGGGGCGGTAGATGCCACTGAGTGAGCATGTGCTCCGTGTGGCCGTCACTTCCAAAACAGAGCGATGAATCTGCACTGGATTTGGCGTTAAGCTTGAACATTCTTCCGTGGAAACTATCTGGATGATTCAGAGGCGGCAGCTGGTGATTGGCAGCTTCACCGTGACAGCGCACCCACTCAGGCATCACGTCTCCTGAGGAGTGTCTTGGTGAAACAACGAGTCACCCAGGTGACTCAGTCCCCCCTACAGCCCAGATTTGGTGTCCTGTGGCTTCTGGCTTTTCCAAAACTAAGATCACCTTTGAAAGGGAAGGGATTTATCACCATCGCTGAGATTCAGGAAAATACGACGGGGCAGCTGATGGGACTGGGAGAACTGAGTGGGGTCCCCAGGGGCCTGCTCTGAAGGGGGCCGCACAGCTATGGAGGGCCCGGTCCTCTGTTGCTCATTCGAAGAGGCTGGATGACAGTCCCTTTCTCAGGGCCGCCAAGACGGGGCTCGGTGGTGGTGGTGCCCACAGTGAAAGAAACCTGCCTGGAAGATGCAGGTTAGATTTGAGGGGCGCCCTTCTCCCCAAACACGCAAGGATCCGCGAAGGGAATCGTATTGGTTAGCATCAGGTTTCTTCAGAAGAGAAGCTGAAACGAGCTTCCTGATGATGGCAGCGCAGACTGGCCCCCAGGGGGTGGGAACCGCCGGGCCACAGGCCGAGGCAGCGCCCTGTCTCTGTGAAGAGTCTCCTGGAACTCGGCCACACCCATTCGTGGATCCGTGGCTGGGTTCTGGATTGAAAGGCAAGCTTGACCTGGAAAAGGCTCCCACAGCCTGAAAGGCTTCCTCTCCAGCTTCGCACAGAAAGGCTGCTGACCTTGGCTCTCCACCCACCTTTATCTGGACGGCCAAGTCCAGGCCGTCGTCCCCTTCACTTAGCGTCGCTGGGCTTTAACTTGGCGGCGGGGAGTTCAGCCCTCATTCCTCCCCTGGCGGCTCGCGGATTGTTTCCAGGGTGTCCCGTTCCCGGGGGTGCTGTCCCCCTTGAGGACGTTTGGAGTTACGGGGTCAGGGGCAGGTTCCCCCAACGCAGGGTGGCCTCAGCTCAGTGTCAGGGCCCTTGGAGGGCCACTTCCCAGGCTGTTTTTTGTCCTTAACTTAAAGTTTCTCCGGGGGCTCTGCAGCGCCCCCCAGTGGGGGGAGAGCTGTTCATTGTCTGCTTCGGGTCCCTTTGCGGCTGCTGTCAGACACAGCGACCGGCAGGTGGCTTACCTGCTGGGTGGGGGCAGGGGATCACTTGGAACTCTTTGTATCTCTCTCTCTCTCTCTCTGTGACACACATGCACCCCCCTTGCTTGCCCCCCAGTTCTGCCTTCTCCTGACCCCAAAGCTCTGCTTTGGTCCATTCCCGGGTCAGGATGTCTCTGACTTTGTCTGGCTGCCTGTGTAGAGCTGGAGAGAACCTGGGTCTCCTTTTCTTTCTCATAGGAATCTCCAGCCTTTGGAAATCCTGCCTGTAACAAATGTCCCCTCCGTGGCTCACCCCCCACCTGGCCCTTGCCGCTTCTGGGCCCAGGCTGGTACCTCTCAGCCCAGCTGGGTGGGGAGCAGGGTGGGGAGTGGTGTCCCACTGCCCCGGGGACAGCAGTGAGGCCACCACGACAGGGGGCAGGCTCAGGGCGGGCATGGCGGTGGCTCACGGCGGAGGTGCAGGTGGGGATCAGTGCGTCGCAGTAGCAGATTGGGCTGACTGACAGTGGACCCTGGAACCTGCACCTGTGTGGAGCGAGGTGAGAATTGGTGCTGGGCAGGGTCGCAGCCTGTGAGGGCGCCTGAGGGTGGGGAGGCCCGAGGGTGGGGGTGCCCAAGGGACCAGTTGCAGAAGGGAGTCCCGGGGCTGCAGGGGTGGGGAGCTGTGTTGGGGACATCCTTCAGACCGCACCCGGGAGAGGCCCAGGGGACATGGCAGGGGTGCAGAGGATGTCCCTGCCATGCTTACACTTTCCCCTGTGGTGCTCACACTCGAGGGGCATCAGAATCCCGTGGAAGCCTCGAGACGTGCAAGAGCCCCAGCCCTGAGTCCGAGATTCAGTGGGTCCCCCCGGGGCGGGGGGGTGGTGAGCGGTGGCAGGCGTATCACACTCCCAGGCAGTGCTGATGCTGCCTTGCGGGGCCACCCTGGGGACCCCCCCCCCCCCGACCCTGTGCGAGAGGGAAGCTGGGCCCTAGCATCCACACAGCGGAACCGAACCAAGGGGTGGTTGGTAGGTGGGACCTGACGATGGCCGCGGCATGCGAACGAGAGCGATTGGTCTGCGTCGGACTGGTCCGGTGCTCTGTCCCCGAGCTCGGGAAAGGGTTACGCTGGCTGAGCCGAGGTGTCGCGGAGCAGTGCGCTGGTGGCGGAGGCTTTCGTGAGCGTCTGGTTGCTCTGCACTCTGCAAATTCAGCCGCTACAAACAGGAAGGACGGCTCAGAGCCGAGTTTTGGCTGTTTGTCATGTGGAGTCCTTTCAGCTGACTCGGTGGAGGGAGCCCCTCGCTTGAACTTTTGTCGGGGAGAAAGAATGGAAGTGCTTTCCGTCTCCCGCCGTCTGGGTTTGTCCTCAGCGCCAAGACGACCATCGGATGTCACGGACCTGCGCGTTCGGTTGGCAGATGCTTGTCTCTTGAAAAAAATTCTGATCTCAGCAGATACTTGATACAAAGTTGTGGCCGCAAATGTAAAAGTAGCTAAAGCACAAGCAGAAGAGTGCAGGACAGACAACGGAACAGCGTCGCTCTGGGCTGAAGGCGCTGGAAATACGCTCCAGGACCTCCGTAGCAGAGCTGAGTGACGTCTGGGCCCTGAGTGGGGATTTTCTTTCTGGAAGGCTGGGCTTCCAAACTGCACCGTCCCTTTGAGATGCAGAGGTGCGGGCTGGGAGGAGCTGATCGGGTCCCTGCCCTGGTCAGTCGCCCACCCTGGTCCCTCCCCTCAGTCCCTCCCCTCAGTCCCTTCTAAGGGCTGATGTGGGCCTGGGCCTGTGGGGCTCCTTGGGGACAGAGTGTTGACAACCTTGGAACTGGAGCCCTTGCTGTGGCTCCAGGTGACTTTCTGGGCCCATGTGTCCGGTTGGTCCCCACTTGGAGCCCATGGTGGCCATGGGGGCTGGGCCCTGGGAACTCTGGGGTCCTCTACAGTGGCGTGTATTTACGGGGCCTGCGATTTTGGCCAGGACCCCCCGACTTCTCCGTGTCTGGGTCCCTGCTCTGTGAACTCCAGGGATGGTGCGTGAACGCATAGGCACTCTGTGAGCCGGGGGTGCGGCGGGGACCACGGTTAACCACGGTGAACTGCGCCAGGGGTCTCAGCAGCACTTAATGGTTCTGGCTTCACACACTTAGGCGTCTGGAATCACTTTCATACAACTGGCTTCATGCCTCAGTTTCCCCTGTGGAATGGGCAACACTTCAGAGACCCCAGGGATCCCTCCTCTCCGGGTTGTCTTGTGGGAGCCCGTTTGTGGGGTGGTGTGGCGGTTCTGGGACCCCTCCCTGCCAGGGGTGTTGGCGGGGGTGACCGTGCACCTGTCCTCTGCAGAAGAGGGACGAGCAGCCAGTAGTTTTGGTGTGGTCGGGGCGGCTGGCGTTTCAGCCGCATTGTCCGCAGGACTTGGAAAGCGTGCCTGGCAGCGGCTTGGGGAGCGACGGTGCGCAGTTTCTGGAGTCGGCTGGTTGCGGGGTGGGGGAGGGGGGCAGCGGTGCGTTCCACGCTCCTCCGTGTGCTGCGCCGTCAGGGTTTGGCCCAGAGCTTCGGTCGCTCCGTCTGGGGGCTTCAGCCCCTGCGACGCACAGGCGCACGGACAGCGGCAGAAAGCATGTCCTTGGTCCGGGATGCCGGTGCCGCCTGGTCCTCTCTGTCCCCGCGTGTGCGGATGCTGCCAGAAGGGGAGCTGCGTTTCCTTTTGCCTGGGATGCGCGACGGTTGGGGCCTCGGTGCGCGGTGGACGTCTCCTGGATTAATAGCGACGGCGGAGAGGGTTCACTGCGTCGCTGTTGACGGTGGACGGGCTCTGTCACGGCAATGACGATGAGCAGCCGCACTGTAAGAGGGCCACCGTGCGGCCGGCAGCGTTCTGGGCCCTGACCTGCAGCACCTCCCGTGAGTCCTCCCGGGCGTGGTGTCGCGTGCGGCGGGGCCGTCATCCTCCCGTCGTCACCTCTGTTGTGCCAGTGGACATGGTCTGGGGACGAGCACGTCACCTGCCCGCGGCTGTTCGGGAGGTGAGCGGCGGACCCGCGTCCGGGAGGTGCTGGAGGAATCGGATCTCATCGGCACCGTGTTCTCGGCCCGACCCCTGCGCTCCTGCGCTGTGGGCCCGCTCCGACGGTCCCCGCAGGGCTCGTGGGCTGCAAGAGCTGCCGCTTGTCGTGGGCTGTGCTCGGGAGTGCCAGTGCCGGTGGTGCGGTTCTCCCGAGGGAGCGTGGCTGCGCGGCCGGCCGTGGTGCTCCTCTGCGTGGTGGCCCTGGGAGGGGGGTCCGGGATCTCCAGGTGGGCTCTCGGGGTGCGTCCTTCAGGAGGGTTTACCGAGATGGTCTCCGTGAGCACTTCTGTATTTGAATTCCGTAGAGCCCCGATCTTCAGACGTTTGTAGCCAAGCTGGTTGAGGTCTCTTGGAGTGAAGTTTTGGGAAGAGGGAGGTGAGCGTGAGCGGGAGAGTCTGCTGGTTTCTGTGGTCTTTGGTGTCCTCCCCGGCGTCTCTGGTCGTGTGCTGTGTTGGGGGAGTGGGCGGGGGTATCCGTGGCCGGGCAGAGCCGGGGGTTCAGTGGGGAGCGGTCCCTGGCAGGATGGGGCTGCGGAGTTAGCTTGGGGGGCCCCTTGGAGAGCGTGGGGACTCCGGCGGACCCCCTCCTGCTGGCTGCCCCGCCCTGGGCCGGTGCCGTGTGGTGGGATTGCACCCACCGGTCTGAGCCCGGGAGGAGGAGGGAGCTGCGCTGGGACAAGTGGCTCTTCGTTTCAGCTGGACCGTCGCAGACTCACAGGAAGTGGAAAACAGCGCAGAGGCCCGGGCGCGCGCCCCCAGGGGTGCCGTCTGAGCCGGGTGCCGTGCGCTGCGGGAGGGAGGGAGGGAGACGTTGCCGTGGCAGGCGCAGCGTCAGGGCCAGACCCGCTGGGACGCCCGGGTGGGGCCGCCTTCCGTGCTCTCCGATTTTATTCCCCTGGGACCGAGTGCGTGCCGTGCGGCCTGTTCCTCGATGGGCAGGGGCGCCTCTGCCCGAGGCTGTGATGGACGTGCCGCTCGCACAGGGTCCCCAGTTCCGTGCTGTCCCCGGGCGACTTCCCGCGGCCGGCAGGTGCGCGGGCCCCAGCCGCAGGGTGCAGAGTCAGAACCGGGCCGTTCGGTTCCTTCCGCCTGCGGCCTTTATTTTTGTTGCTGCTGCAGAGGGAGGTTATTTTCTAGAGCGGAAGGGTACTTCAAGGCTGTTGTGCCACAGCAGGGGTCTCGGAGGAGGGTGGTCAACAGGCCGCTGTGCCTGGGACGGTCGGGGGTGGGGGTGGATCAGGTGAGAGGTCTGGACCGATGGGCGCGCAGGACAGGGACTCGGCTGCGTGAGCACCGGCGGGCAGCGCGGGGTCCCCGTGGGAGCGGCTGCCCTGCAGGGGTGTCCCGGCGCTGCCCGTGGGGTCACAGGGTGACGAGCTCTCACCTGTGCGACTCCATCTCGCTCTGCCAGGGTCCCTGACAGCCTCTGCCCTGGCTGCCCAGACCTGTGCTGGCGGGCGGGCGCTGTCCTCTCAGCTGGACGGGGCTCCGGGGAGGGTGGGACAGGTCATTTTCTGACTTTCCGACTCATTCCTCCCTCCTCCTGCGCCGTATGAAGTGCGGTGCTTGGAGCCCGGGAGGCCTCTGTCTGCCGCCTCCGGCAGTTTCTGGGCAGCTCCTGTGGCAGCTGCGCCCCCTCACACGTGCCCAGGCATCTGCCTGCGAGTCACGCGAGGCGCCCGTGGGGTCGGACACGGCTGGGGTTGGGCTGGCCCGGCCGCGGGGGCCCTCGGAGCAGTGTGGGAGCTGACAGCTGACAGCTGGGGAGCGGTGGAGGGTAATCGCTTTCCCAAAGCATCAGGTTTAAAGAAAGTGCATTCGTTCTTAGCTGCTCACGCCAGGCTGACTGCTGAATGTTCTTCTGAGCCGTGGCCCCCGAGGGGTGCTGGCCTGGGTCCGACTCGGACCTCCACGCTGTCCGTGACACGGGGGGCCTGGTCAACCTTGAGACTTGCAGGAAAGCACGTCTGTCAGCCCCTTTTCTGACGGGGTCGTGACGGGGAGGGCAGGCGCTCTGCGGGGGGGGGTCATCGGGGTGCGATGACAGGAAGGTTGTCCCTGAGGGGACAGGGGGCCGCGCAGTCAGGGGCCATGTGGCGTGGGTGGTGGAGAACCGGGATGGGGAGGCGTCCCCCCCGTCACCCGGAGGGGTTGTGGTTTTGGCCTCTGCGCCCACCGAGCTTTCTCACTGTGCCTCCACCGCTGGGGTTCGCAGGCCCACGGCCGCCCACGGCCACCCACGGCCGCCCACGGCCGCGACTCGTCCAGCCCTGTGCGCTCTCTCCTGCAGGTCCGCCTGCCGCCCGGCCTCTCAGTTCCAGACTTGGGGGCAGGTGGGGGATGCTGCGCTGCTGGAGCCCAGTCCTGGCCCTGCCGGCGCTGGGAGGAAGGTGTGGAGTCCTCGGGCGGAGCAGACGCGTCCTGGCAGGCCCTGGGGCAGGCGGGCAGGTGGGCGGGAGGCAGGGTTGGCTGGTCCCATCGGAACAATTCCCTGTTGTTTCTGTTTGGCTTGAGGTGGCATCAGGGGAGCAGGCCATTCCTGGGGCCTCCTTGCCCTGACCTCTCCTGGCTGGGACCTCAGCCCTGGGCCCGGAGTGAGGAGGAGCCGCGGACACGCCGCAGTCTGCCTGCCGGTGAGCAGCACCCGGTGACCCACACTCACCACAGCCTGTGACCTCGCCTGTCCACCCGTCAGCACAGGGCTGCAGGGACCCTCACTCGCGCCTCTGACTTAGGTTCACGCGTTGGAGTGTGTCTTTCTGGTGCCCTTGTTCACTTTGGGTTCTTAGCTGTGACTTCCCGGAACAGCGTCATCCTGGCGCAGAGTCCAGTCTCACAGCCAGGACGCATGTTGCGTTGGAGGCCCCTGGGTGGCAGGTGCCGTGACGCGGGGCAGCAGGAGGGGCGAGGTGGCCGCATCGCCCACTCGCTGCCCGAGGCACCGTGCAGCCCGTCCCCCGAAGCTCGGGCCCCTCACCTGTGATGCGGGGCGAGGAGAGGCCGCCACTCTGTGCGGTCCGGGGCACTCGCTGAGCCACGTGCTCGCGGGCACACTGTGTGCTCGGGGGACACGCGGGGGGACGCGCTGCAGTCTCGCCCCTGGAGCTGCGTTTCGGTGCATCTGCCGGGACTCCGACCCAGGAAACAGCGGCGTCCTCCCGTTTCCGTCTTCTTCAGTTTTTTAAAAATACTTCCAAAAAGGTTTCATTTATTTATCTCTAGAGAGAGGGGAAGGGAGCGGGAACGAAAGGGAGAGGAACATCAGCGTGTGGTTGCCTCTCATGCGCCCCCCACTGGGGACCTGGCCTGCAACCCAGGCACGTGCCCTGACTGACTGGGAATCGAACCAGAGGTCCTTTGGGTTGCAGGCCTGCACTCAACCCACCGAACACGCCAGCCAGGGCCTGTTTCCTAATTCTGTAAAAATGTATGCATTTTTTTCTTCCCTTAGATAGGACGGTGTAGCAGATGGGTGGGCTTTCGTGTCTTTTGAAAATGACGGTAGTTGCGTGCACGTGTGCGTGAGCACTTCGGAATCCGTGGAAATGTCAGCGTTCTTCGAGGTTGCTCTGCTTTTCCAGGCGAACGTTAAGCGAGCTTTGCTTGAATTACGGAGTAAATCAACCTGCGAGGGGCCTTCTTGGGCCGGGCTCTGATGGCGAGGGGAAGACGCCTCCTCGTACAGAGGGCGAGGCGCGTTGCTGTCATGGACTCGCGGTCGGAAGTCCTCGTGGGTTTGAGCAGCGCGGTGTCGGGCCGAGTTTCAGCTTGGACAATTTCAGGTCTCACCTCTGCGCGGTTGCTTTGCTTTACTTGTTTCTTCAACTAAAGCGTATATTTCAAGACATAAAATCCTCTATTTTTAAGACTTTGACATTTTACAGCTCTTGCTGTAAGAGACAGAAACTTTCGGAGGCAGGCCCCGTTGGATGGAGGGAAACATCTGTCTCCCGGTGAACCCGAACAGAAGCCCCTTTGCTCCTTTGCCCTGGGATTGGCAGCAACAATGTATCACACTCGACAGCTTCACTTTGTTAGCGGAAATTTAGGCATCGCCGATTGCATTTACGGATTGTTGTGTGCCGTCGACCCCACTGCAGTTCGAGATGGTGCAGAGAACTTAAGGAGACGCTGGTCACAGTTTCCGAGAGGGCGCTAGCCGAGCCAGCCTGGAAACTAAGTGCCCGCCCCACACCGACCCTCAGGGCCGCTCACGGCTCACACGGGGCCCACGGCTCACACGGGGCCCGCGGCCCTCGCCGCCTGTTCTTTGCCGTGACTTTGAGACGCAGACGAGGCCACGGGGTTCCTGGCTCACCATGGACCAGACGAGATTGAGCTTCCCAGGCGACTTTTTAAGCTTGTGGCTCAGAGAAAAAGCAACATGAAGGGAATTTAATAAGGTGTGAGTGTGTTCACTTTGGGAGGCAGGTATAAAGATGCTTGTATGTCGATCCCTAGTTTTTGGATTTTTCCCCCAAGAGACCAAAAAGAAAAAAAAAAAAAAACCACCCAGTGGGAGGCAGGAGGAGAGGGGGAGGGACGGGTGGGCGGGTTGTTGTGCTTTCTGGGAGAGGGAGCCTTGTGGGGTCTGGTTCTGGGTGTGCGGCTCCGGCCATACCTGCCTCTGCCGCGGCCCCGCTTCTGCCCCGGTGTGGCAGCCCACAGTTCAGGGCCACCTCCGGTGGCCTTTGTCCCGCTCACGCCCGCAGCCCTGGGGACAGCGTGCGCGGCTGCCGAAGTCGGAATCCAGCGGGGGAGTGACCTGCCCTGGTTGCCACCCCGCGGGGCTGCCCGGTGTCTCTCCGGTTGGAAGGGCCGCCCTTTCCCTGGCTCGGACGCCCTCGCACGGATCGCTCTGAAGGCGTCTGAGGCCGCTCTCCTCGTCCGGTCAGCTCTCCGACCCCTGAGAGGGGAACTTGCAGCTGACAGCCAGGGCCGCCCGCATCCCCTGCCTGAGGTGGATGCTTTAGGTGGCCGTCGTTCTCGCGTCGAGCACCCTCCGCCGCCCTCCTGTCCTGCTCGCCGGGGTTTGTGTGCAGACACGTGGCCACGTCTGCCTCTCAGTCAGGGCGCCGGGAGGGTGTGCCTGCGGCAGAGGCGCGAGGGTGAGAGCTGCCCCGGGGCCTGGGCTGTGCTGGTAGCCCCGGCACAGCCGGGTGGCGTCTGTGCCCGGCCGCCTGCTCCACCCCTCGGGGGCCCGGAGAGGCGAGGCCTCGCCCGACAGTGCGGTGCGGCTGCGCATGGCCGGCCTGCAGGCTGTGGGGTGGACCTGGAGTTGCTTGGCTCCGGGAAGGGGAAGCGGGATGCACAGGTTGGGGCGGGGGCTGCCCAGAGCCGCGGCCGGGGCAGCACACATGCGAGCTGGAGTCCGCTCGTCGTGTGGCAGGTCGTGCCTGTGTGTGCGTACGTGCATGTGTGTGGGCACTGCATGTACATGCACCGTGTCTGTGCGTGTCAGTGAACAGACTTCACCTTTTAACAGTGGTGTTAGTTTCATAGCGAAAGTGAACATCAAGCCCAGAGACTTCCCACAGTGGCCCTTGGCCCCCCCACCCCCGTGCCCCGCCCCGCCCACCATGCACAGCCGCTCCCCGCCAGATGGCACGCGCTCTGCGGGGAACTGGGCCCTACACAGGCCGCCACCGTCCGCCAGAGGCGGGCGCTCAGGGGTGCAGACGCGGTGGACATTCGTGCGCAGGTTCCTGTGTGGGTGAGGCGGGCATGCGCACGCATTTATGCGTGCACTACGTGTACTTAATGAAGTTTTATCTTTTTCTGATTGTGATAAAAACATGCTGCATTATTTCATGTTTGGAAAATGTGAAAAAGAAGAAAGAAGCTTAAAGCTCCGGCTCCGGTCAGTGCAGTGTAACAGAACATGGAGTGGGAGCCGTCCCGGACGCGCGGACGTGCGGTTCTCATGTGTTTCCCGGTCAGCGGTGCAGACAGGAGAGGTGGGGCGTGCGAATGCTGCTCGTTTCCATGAAAACTGCCCCTTAAGTGACTTTTTACGATAATCGGCATTCGAGCCAATGCTGCCAGCTGTGTGCAACGGCTAACTGAGCCGTCTTTCGCACAACGACCTCAGGGAGGCCCTGACCTTTACCCCTGAAACGCCCCATAGGCTTTAGAGACGCCTCGTGCTCGCTGGTGGGGGGCGGCCTGGCCTTTGCGCGGGACCCTGGCACCCGGAGCACCTGCGCTGTTTGCGGCGGGACTGCTTGGGGTTCCGGGGGCCCTCACCTGTCCTGGGCGTCTCTGGTGGAGGAGGCTCCTGGGCAGGGAGGGAGGGGCTCGTGGGGTAGCACTGCCCGGAGAGCAGCCCAGCAGGGGACCGAGGGCGACCCAGGTACGCGGTCTGTTCATTGGCCACGTTTAACATGGCAGATGAAACCTGACTCAGCTTAAAAAGGACTTGTCATGATTTCAGTGAGAGAGTGGACATGGCGTCCACTACATGGCTGGTCCAGAGGTGTCCAGCCATGAAGTATGACAGATAGAGACATTTATTGAAGAAGACGCAAGAAACACTGTACATAGGACAGTGACGCCTCAGTCCCCTTCAGAGCAGGCCCCTGGGGACCTCCCACAGTTCTCCCGGTCGCCATCGGCTGCCCCGTCGTATTTTCCTGAATCTCATCTATGGTCTGAAACCTCTTCCCTTCCAAAGGTGATTTTAGTTTGGGAAAAGCCAGAAGTCGCAAGGCACCAAATCTGGGCTGTACGGCGGGGCGGGGGGGCGGGGAGGGGGGGGCGCTGAGTCACCTGGGTGATTTGACGTTTCACCAAAAACACTCTGCACGAGACGTGATGTGTGAGTGGGCACATTGTCGTGATGAAGCTGCCAGTCACCGGTTGCCTCGAGCCGTGGCCTCTGAATCATCCGAACAGTTTCTGTGGAGGAAGTTCAAGCCGAACGTAGACCTGGATGCAGAGTCTTTGTTCCACTGGCCCAGTCGTTTTGAACATGACGGCCACACAGGGCACACGTCACTCGGTGGCGTCTACCGCCCCCCCCCCCCCCCACTGACCAGTACAGCGAAGCCGTCTGTGTTCATGCATGGGCACTCGAGTCCACGCTCCTCGGTTGCCAGGTTACGCTGATGCTGCGCAAACTGTTCTCCTTACGTTAACACGGGCCGGACTCTTCCCAGACGGCCCTAGTGCGCCTGGCAGGTTTTTCGGTCGTACGCACCCGTCATCCCTGCAGGAGGCAGCAGGCTCGGGCTGGTGTGCACTGCGTCTGAACGTATGAAAAGTGGTGCGTGAAGCCAACAAACTGTGAAATACGCCGTGTTGTAGTCTCCTGGCTGGACAAGCGAACGCTGCAGTTTCGTCTTCAGAAAGGTTGGACTCCCTGAAGAACCACAAGGGGCCGCGGGTGGGAGGAGGGCCGGCTTCCTGCTCCCAGCCCCACTGCCTCGCGCACGGGGACCTGCGGGAGCAAGCTGCGCCTGCAGACCCTCGGCTGCCCGCCTCCCTGCCCACCGTGGGACGGAGCCCCCTGCGGGGGTCCCAGGCAGGTGCGCCGGACGGGGGGTGGTCTGCAGAGGGCTGGGCGAGCCTCCGGGTGGGCCGGTTGCTTGTCTTCACGAAGGGCAGGGGCCTTTGTGCCCTGGGACTAGGGCGTGACTCTGGGAGAAGGAGCCCTGGGGCCTTTGCTACAAGGAATTTCTAGTCTTGGGTTTTGATGTTCAGGTTCGCCGTTGCTCTTGCGTGGGGGGCACAGCGAGAGCACCCGCCTGTCAGTGCCTTGGGCCCAGCAGCCTGCGGCCTGCACGCAGCTTCCCCGGGCGCGTGCCGCTGTGCCCTGGCGCAGCTCACTTAGCGCCAGGCTTGCTCAGAGGGTGAGACGGGGGCCGTGTTTGCGTGAGTAGTTGTTTCTATCTTTTCACTTCCTTGTCAAGGGCCTTAACGAAGTGTTGCCAAAAAACCTTGGCAACACTTGATCCCAGGGTTCAGGGTATCCTTCTGAGTTGACAAAAAGACTCACCTTCTGGAACCTTCCCTGATGGCATTCCTAATGCTCCCACTGCCTGTGGCCGCGTGGAGGGTCCGGTGTTCTCAGTTTTCGCGTTGCAGGGGGTTCTCACATGACGCTGGTTGTGACACACGGAGGAGGAGAACCAAGGGGAAGTTTGAGCTGCACGCACTGCTCTTGGGGGCGGGGGGCGTGGAGACGTCCCGACGCACCGAGGGCCCTTTCCTCTCGTTTTGGTGACATCAATGCGGAGCTTCCACAGCCTGTTGGTCAGCGAGGGCCCCCGCGCTTGGGAGACGCGTGGGGGACCAGCCGAGGCGCGGTCCCGATGTTTGTTCTCATGGGAGTTCGGGGCTGACGGGGCGGCGCTTTGCTTCACGCCCCTGCCTGCCCCAGACGGAGGCCCGGTGCTCCGAGAGGCAGGAGCCCCCGGACCCCCCAGGCCCAGACTGCTCACCCCACGGTCGCTCCCTTGGCTTCAGGGTGTGTGTGCTTCCCCAAAGTGTTTCTGACGTTTAACCAGGGCTCTGTTTACGGCGAGGAAGCTCGTGCAGAAGAGGCTGTGTCCCGGCCTCCAGGGAAGGTCACCGAGCTCCCGGGAGGGAAACCTGTCACGGTGGACGCAGCGCCGGCGCTCCGTGTGGAGGCCTGAGGGCTCCGGTTATGAATGTGTCTCAGGAGCCGATTTGTAACGAAGAACACTGGTGCTGCTGGGGCTCCCTCCGTGGGAGCTGCGTGGCCGCGCACCTGGAACGTGCGCAGGACGCACTGTTGGCGATTTCCTGGCCACCTGATGGTGGCGATGGTGGGCATGTCCGCGGCGTCTCCGCCGCCGCCCTGCGGGCCAGGGCGTGCGCGCTTGGGCAGACTTCGAGGTTACTGGAGGACTCCTGGGGTGCCGATGTGGAGTGACTGCGTTCCGCGCCGGCGGGGCCCGGGCCACCTGGCAGGCAGGGCCCGGGCCGCCTGGCAGGCAGGGCCTCCACCGCCCAGAGTCGCTTCCCGCTGTTGTCCCGTCCGCCGCGTGTGCGTCCGCGGCGCACGGACTAATGCGGGCGGCGGCCTCGGCAGCACGCAGTTAGGGAACCCCAGGGCCGGGCACGCCTCGCCCCGCTGTGTACCGCCACTGGGGTGTGCGTCAGGCGTTTGCCCTCCACGCCGTGCGGCCTGTCCATGAAGAACGTGCGACACAGGGACTGCTGCGGGCTTGGCCACCCAGCGCAGCGCGAGGGTAGGACAGCAGCGGGGAGTCTGGGAGGAGCCTGCGCTTGGCTCCCAGCGGTGGATTTCTGGGCGCCCTGGGCGTGGCTCAGGAAGCCGGAGCGCTGGGGACTCAGGGAGGGCGTGGCCTTGCAGGTTTAAGACGCACGCTGCAGACTGGAGGATGAAGCTCAAAGACCGGAAGGACGCAGTGACATTGATGTAAAAGGGTTCTCTTGTGTTTCCGCTCTTAGTAAAAGCAGATTTGACGGAGAAAAGAAGCTGAGTTGTCCCTTTTCTCCCATGAGGACTGTTTGGGTGCCAGAGAGAAGTTGTGTGTTTTGGATACAAGGAGATAATGAATGTTGTAAGAACCTGCACGCTGGTATGTGGGATAAAAATAAAGTTACTTTTCTTCTGTGTATTAGTGATCTTGCTGGAAAGTTTGTAGCAAGAGAAAAATGGGAAGAGGGGCAGGTGATTACCCATTTCCCCGCGAATAAAGTGAGCGAAAGTCTCGCTTGCCCTGTGGAGTTTATCCTTTCTTTGTTGTTTGGACACGTGGGTGTGTGGTCATGTTTGGAGGCAGTGTGTACACGCGCATGTGTGATCTCTGCATGCGGATACCTGGTCACCTGGCTGTGACGGCTGTGCTGTGCGTGGGACTCAGTGTGCTGGTGGTGATTCGAGGTCACTTCTTCTGTTAAACATTGACCTCTGACACTTTGTTTGTTTGAAACGCTGGTCAGCTGCAGCCCCCAGCTAGATGCGTCTTAGAACGTTACTTGGTGGTGAAGAGTGAGCAGGGAGCAGAGATGAAGACGTGTCTGTGCTTGTGTGAAAACACAGGGACTCCGGTTCCCGGTCGGGGACGGGAGAGCCTGGTGCCTGCTGGCACAGGTGCGGGGCTGGGTCTCCGAGGATGAGGAGGGTTGCCCGTCTGGTCTCCGGCGTTCTTGCCGAATCTCCCCGTCCCTCGGCACTCACAACCTGGCCGAGCTTCCTTCACACCTGTCGCGGGTGGTGTGGGGGTTTTAGCCCTTCGCTGGGGGGGAGTGTGTTTAAAGGTCAGAGGAATCGTGTGCATCTGTGTTTCCTTTGTAAGCATGTTCCACAGTTTTCAGTTGGCTGGTTGTCACGTGGGTCCTAGAAGTTGAAGAAATGAGTAAGTTCTGGAATCTAAGCCTTGCCTCAGCTACTTTGGAAACCGTTCCTCCCTGCCGAGGACTCGGCGCTCCCCGGCTACCCTGGTGCTTCAGCGGGATGGGCCCAGCGGCAGGCAGAGTGGTGGGTGGGGCGCGCACACCTGCGTCGGGATGCCCCGGGGGTCTCTGGACACACAGTCTCCGGTCTCCTCCAGCTCAGCCATCCACCCTGGGTGCAGGCCAGCCTGGGGGAGTATCTGGTGCTGCGGCTCTGGGGTGTGGAAGGAGGGGCGGTGAGGTGGCCAGAGCTGCTGACTGCCATCAGTCAGGGACCAGGAGAAGCGCCCTCGGCCCCCTGGGTGCGCACGCAGAGTTTCTGCTGACAAATCGGCATGGGGCGAGGGGTGAGGGGAGAGGGGGAGTTTGAGCAGAATTGGTCTCAGCTGCAGGAGAAAAGACACACCCTGTGGTGGACAGTTTCGCATCGTCCACTCTGAGTTCATTTCCTGCCTGCTCACCAGCAGCGCCTGTGGGTGAGTGGTGGGAGCCGGCCACGCCCGGCGTCCGTGACCTTCCCGTGCTGAGTGCTGGCCACAGGGGCCCGAAGCACCCACGGGATCTCCTGCGATCCCTGCAGAAGTCAAGCGAGGAGCCTCTCCCCAAACAGGTGTGGCCGTCGGTCTCAGGTGGCAGCAAAGACCCTTCGGAGTGGCCGGGGGGCGGGGCTGTCCTGCAGCCTTGGCTGGACGTCGATGTGAAGGGGACAGACAGAAGCTTCCCGAGCGAGCTGTGTGGGCAGTTTGTGCGATGGGCTCTGGCCCGAGGAGGGGCTTGTACTCCAGATGACGGGGTGCGGGGGAGGCGGGTTTGTGTGGGTGCAGGTCAACGTCTGGCCATCGCCTTGACCCGTCCTGAGGTCCTTCTGCCCGCCAGACTCCCCTCAAGCCGAGCATCTCTCAGAGTGAGCTTCCTAATTTTGGCTCGTCCCCTGCCCCCCAAAACCCTGACACCACTGCGCTTGCTCTGTCTGCTCCCTGCTGCGTCCTGTGTTTGGCACGGACCTGTCCCGTGTTCAGGGTTCGAGAAACACCCACTGGAGGGACACAGTGAAGGTTGGAGTGTGACCGGATGTCACCGTGGTTGGTGGTGCCTGCAGCCCCCGAGTTCCTCTTTTCTTCACCCCTTCTCGTCCTTTCTGGGACTCCGGTCCCAGCATAGACTTTGGTCCCCTTGGTCTCCATGCCACCCCCCACGGCATCCAACGGTCCCTGAGTTCTGGCCGAGAGGGTTGGCCTGAGATGCGCCCGGAGTCCCTAGGGCCTCACGTCCACGCTGGAAACTCGGTCCAGACCTATTCAGCGCACGGTGGCCGTGAGCAAGGAGCCTGGGTACCTGGATGCCGGCGGTGGGTCCCGAAGGGGCCCTGGAGCCCGGGAGCTGGGAGAGCGAGGGTCCCCGGCTGGCATGGCTGCTGCACCGCAGGCCGAGGAGGCCCCGTTCACGGTTCCCCGTGCTTCAGTGAGAGACGGGAGCGGCTGCGTCAGGCAGGTTGAAGTTAGGAGAAGGCCCGTGGGCTGTGCCAACGCCGGGGAGCTGGTGTGTGAGGTGTGGCCGTAGCTGTGTGTCCGCTGCTGCCCGGGGCCATTTCCATTTGGTGGGTTTTGACTTGTCTGCAGTTGAAGTAGTTAGATTTCGAGGGCAGTCCGCTGTTACAAGCTCGTGGGGCCGCAGGGAGGTAGATCCGCAGGTGGCGGCGGTCACACGTTCCTCTGAGCGGCGCGGTGAGGCTGGGTGGAGGCACGTGTGAGCGAGGAGCTGGGGCGGGGCCCTGGGCTCCGGACACGTCTCCGGAGGCCCTGAGCGGGGGACTTGAGGACCCTCGGTCAGGGCTAGATCTCGGGAACAAACTGGCCACGTGGAGGGTCGGTCCACCAGGGCGGCCAGACCCACGTGGTCAGCCCGGGGTTCGGTTCAAGGCTGAGAGGCTGTGGTTTCCTAGAGAGAGGCCGCCCTGTCACGCCGTCTTGCCGGAAGATAGTCGGAAGGGCCTCAGACACGCACGCAGAACAGACAGCCGGCTGTAACCGGAGCGCGTGGGGGGCTGTTCGGACCCCTTCCTGTTAAGTTTCCTTTTCCTTCCTTCCTCGGATGACCCCTCGGAAAACCGCGGGGTGAACGACTCCCCTCCATTGGCCTGACCCTCAGCCGCAGGGAGCTCAGCAAAGCCCCAGCCCATCCTGCCTGCGCCCTGGGCGTCTGGGAGTCTGGAGGAAGGCGGCGCGGCACGGCGCGGCCAGACGGCCGGGGAGCCCAGCTTTCTTCCGCAGCCTCCGGACCGGCCATATGTTTCCAATCACGGCTGGTGTCCTGTAAGCCGACGCTCTCCAGGCGCTGCCGTGGAGGCGGTTGTCAGGAGCTTCGGTTAGGGCAGAAGGCGCAGCTTGGGTGGTTTGGCCGGCAGAGATGTGGGTCCCTTCCGGAGACGTGGGCGCAGGGTCAGGGCAGTGAAGGGGCCCGGCCTGCAGGACCCACGGCGGGGACTGAATTCCAGGGTGGCCAGGGTGCTGGCAGGCCGCGCCTCCGGACTTGTTGCTGTGGGCCCCACTTGCCAGATTTCTGTATTTGTCAGGGAAGTAGGAAATCCTGATTTTATGAGATGTTTTATTTTAGATGTTGGACCAAAAAGGAAAAAAATTAAAAAAACAAAACAGCCTCACAATCCAAACAGAGTATGTTTGCAGGCCACGCACACCCTCGGGCCACCCGGAGGCATTTCGTCGTGTGCAGACGCAGCGTGTCTTGTGTGCACTCGATTCTCAGAGCCTGTGCCGGGCGGACAGGTGCAGACGCTGATGAGTGGGGAGCACAGTACGGTGACCCCACCAACGCTCACGGGCCTGCTGTCCGGCTTCGAGCGCGCTCAGTCCACGGCCAGTGGGCTTTCATGCACTGCCAGTGCACACGCACATGCCCACACGCATGGACACACATGGACACGCATGCCCACGCCCACACATACCCCACACCCACACAGGCCCCCCCCCACACGTGCTGTGGATTATTGAGATGCAGATCCCAGGTGTCATGTCGTCCCGCCCGGGCCTGATCAGCACGTGTCGCAGGATCGCGAGGCCGTGGAAACCCAGATGGGTGTGGCCCCCCCAGCATCACGGAGGCCCCGTCAGTTTTCATACACACCTTCCTGTCTCCCCATTTTTTAATGACTCTCTTTGAATCGGGACCCAGACGACACCTGTGTGTCACAAGCGATGGGTCTGTGTCCCCACCACCCTTGTGATGATCAGCAGGTGCCCTGCTGCCCCCCCCCCCGTCTCTCTCACCTGTCGTCCCTCCGCACAGGACACGGGAGGCGGTGGGGTGGCGGCAGCCGGTCCCCCTGCGGTGCGGCGGAGCTCCGGGAGCGCGAGAAGCGGGGGCCGACCCTGTGCTGAGAGGGGCGGGCGTCTCGCCGGCCGTCCCGGAGCCCTGGGAGGGAAGCAGGAGGCCCGTCTGAGTGTCCCGCCGCCCTTCGCTGCGCTGAGCCTTTCCCTGGAGGAAGCCCCGGCAGATTCCCTGGGTGGGGAGCTTGGGTGGAACTCCATGGCGCTCAGGTTCAGTTGCTCTGGAGATCCGTCACGAAGGAAAATAATACAAACGGCGTTGAAGGTGCAGAGCAAGTGCTTTGAAAAGCGTCCTCTGTCCTGGGGTCTGCCTGCCTGTGCTTCCCGGTCATGGCGTGGACGGGGAGACCGAGTCTCGGTGCCCTTCATGTCCAGTCCAGTGGGGACCGAGCGTCCTGGAAGGAGAAGCATTGTCTCCATACTCTGAGCGCTGTGCCGAGTGACTTTTGGGGGATCGGAACCCAGGAGACTGTCCAACCCCTTTCCGGGCTGGGGGGAGGGCTGGGAGGTGAGGCTGGGTGCCCCAGGCACGCAGGGGCATCCTCTCCTGCCCTCCCTGCCCCCCGCCCACCCAGGCATCCTCCGCGCAGACTCTCCTCGGGTTCCTTTCATCCCCTTGTGCACAGACTTGATTTCTGGCTCACTCGCGTTGGAGGTTTCCCATGACGCAGATCTTTAAAGAAGTCCCTGAACATCATCCCTTCGCTGGCCGCTGTCCCCCGGGAGCATGTGGGGACAGTGGGCGAGGCTGCAGATGAGCTGAGCTTCACAGAGCTGAGCTTCACATCACGAAGGAGGCAGGTGACAGCGGCCCGCTGGCCGGGGCTGTGGGTGAGGTAGGGGGGCAGGAGCTGCTGCAGGGCGCTCTTTGCACGGCGACCCCCCGACGCGGGTCCTGCCGAGGGCACATCTCCCCCCACCCCAGACCGGCTCTGGCAGGAGGGAGGTGACTGGTCTGCCTTCGTTTCTGTGAGCAACCAAGGGCCGCTTTGGCAAAGGGCTATTCCAGCTTCCAGCGATGCGTGCGGCTTACGTCCCATGACCTTCGTCAAGTGTCCAAGGGACCTGTTGTCCTGCTGAACTGTCAGACAGGCCGGGCAGGCCTGGTGGCTCCGTGGCTGCCCCTCAGGTCACCCTTGGGCAGTGGCACTCGTGGTGCCGGGGAGTCTGACTCAACCCACGGAGCGTGTGGCCCAGGTCGTGGTCCAGGCTCCACGACAAGTGCTGGCGCTAAAGGGACATGGGGGACGGCGAGGTGCTGGAGGTGAGGCTGGCTCGCGTGTGCCCTCTGGTGGGAGCGGGGCCGGAGGCAGAAGGAGGCGTGGGCCCAGAGCCCCGGCTGGAGCCACGCCCGCTGTGCCGGGGCCCCTGGAGACGCTGTCCCCGCGGGCTTGCTGTCCTTGGTGTGGGGACTGGACCGGGGACCTCCGCCTGCGGTCTGAGGCCAAGTCCTGCTTGCTTCCTGTTTTCTGTTTTTTAATGGTTGGGGAGAAAACCAAAAGAATAATAAGTTAGAACGTGTAAAGATTACGGTGTTTAAATCTCAGTGTCCAAGAGTGAAGCTCTGTGGGAACAAAGCCACACTGTGTGTTTACACACTGCGTGCTGTTGCTTTTACGTGGTCACAACTAAGTGGAGTGGCCTCCGCAGACCGTGGCCTGCTGTCTGGCTTGGTGGCTCTGACGTTTCTCTCCTTGCTGTTCTGGAGGGTGGACCTCTGGGACCAAAGGTGTGGGCAGGGTCGGTTCCCCCGGAGGCCCTCCCCTTGGTGTGCAGACAGACACACGTGTGTACTTGTCTCTTCTCAGGAGGACACGGGTCGTGGTGGATTGGGGTTCACGCAAGCGAGTTTGCTTTTACTAATTCTTTCAAGACCCTCCTTCTAAACAGAGCCCCATTCTGGGGTGCGGGCTCTGAGTCCTTCAACAGGAGTTTTGGGGAGCACGGCTCAGCTGTGGTACCCCCAAAGCCTAGAAGAGCCGCTGTCTGACCGTTGGCAGAAAACGTCCGCCCACGCTGGATTGCCGTGCCTCCACAGTCCTGGCGTGGCCTGCCTGTCCGTCCTTCTCTCCCCTCCATCAGCACCCGCCCTCCTGTCCTGGCTGCTGCCGGCCTCTTCCTGTTTCGATTGCCCATCTGTCCCTCCGGCCGTTCACCTGTGCACCCGTTTATCCATCTTTTTGTACACCCGTCCACCTGCCCATTCGTACATCCATTCATCCACCCATCTGCTCATCTACTTAAACATCCATCCGTCCGTTTGTACATCCATCCCTCCGTTTGTACATCCACCCATCCCTTCGTCTGTTTGTCATCCATCCATCCACCTGCCCACCGGCTAATCTCCCTATCTCCCCACGTATCTATCCATTTAAACATCAGTCATCCCTCTGTCCATCCATCTCTCCATCTGTCCGTCCGCCCGCCCGGGGTTCCGGCCCTCGTGGTCTCAGCTGCTCTGGCGTTTGGTTGTGGGGAACACGAACTCGCTCCGAGATTCCCTGCACGTTGAGCCGCGTTAACCCTCCATCCACGGCTGACGTGCCGGTAGTGCCTCAGCCCCGCGCTCCTGCTCCCCAGCACTCGCTGAAGTTGCAGGGCTCACGGGGGGCCCTCCGTTGGCTGCCCGGCGTGCGCCTGGGTGCCGAGGGGGTGTTCGGCAGGGGCTTCTGGAGGGCTTCCCGTGCCGTCTCAGTTTTAGATGGAGGAGCGAAGCCCCATTCATTAAGCTGTAAGAGCACCCTCTGCAGGCACTAACACGTTCCCTCCTCCCGGGATGCTTTTATTTTTTGTGGCCCGTGGAAATGTCAAATGGTGCAGTGCTGGGGCCTCTTGTTGTCCGTCAGAGCTGGGGACCCCGTGACTCTGTCGCCATGGAGTGACTGAAGGGAGCCGTGGGCTGGTGCAACTCCGAGTGCCTTTGGCTGTCCTGAAACACAGAGACGGCCGGGCGTAGCTGTTGGAGAGGGTGCAGAGAAGCCTGAAGTCGTCGGGGCAGAGGGCGCCACCGCCCTGCACCGCCCCCGCGCTGTCACGGACGGAGCAGTTTTCTCACACGTCCCTTTCTTGAAACGGAGCGCCACCGGCCTCCGTGCAGGCAGAGTGCTCGCGCAGGAAGTGCGCCGGACGCGGCCCCCACCCCGGCTCCATCGCCTGCCCGCGGTTCGGAGGCACTTCCTGGGGCGGCCCCGCGCGGCGTTTCCTCGAGCCCGAGCTTCCTCCCGGGAGCGCCCTCGATCCTGATCTTCGCGCTGCACACGCGCCTCCCGCCACAGCTCTGCTTCCGCTCCTCAGTCTCGGCCCTCGGCTCGGTCCCGCATCCTCACAGGAGAGAGGAAGCCCTAGCGCAGCCACCCCGGGGGGTGGGGGCAGCAGGGAAGGCCGGGGTGAAGGAGGGGATGGGGGGCTGGTCAGGGAGCGAGCTGCGGGGAGAAGGCCCAGGGGTCACGACTGCTCACGAGCAGGTGGGATGGGGGTGGGCTGCGGCTCGAAGTGGCCCCGAGCGGTCCCCCGATGAGACAGCAGCACCCGCCATCCACCCGGGGAGAGACCTCGGCGAGAGTCCCGCCCCGTTAGAACTGGGCTGCGAGGGTCAGAAACCCACGGCAACGTAAGACCACAGCGCGCAGGCCTTGTTCGCGGACAGGAGGGGTGCAGCGGGACTTGGGGACAGCCAGACCTTGGGAGGCCTCCTTTTCTGTCCCCCCTCCCTGTTTTCCGGTTTTCAGACCTGTTTTTCTCAGTCTGGCTCGGATCTGCAGAGACTGGTAGCCCGCAGCCCTAGGCGGACGCCTCAGCGTCGGCACGTGGGCTCACACCGGCTGACATGGACCAGCCAGGGCATCCGGGGCTGCGGGTTCAGACCTGGCCCCGCCTGCACTGTGCCAGTCTGGGTGGCCGGGGTGTGGAAATGGGAAGCGTGGAGTTGGACTGTGCCGAGCAAGTTAGTGACCGATAGGGGGAGAGGCCCGGCCTGCACCAGGTCTGGGCCGAACAGACACCAGAGGCCTTGATGGGCCGGCTCTGGAGGCTGAGAACCACTCGGAAAAGGTGCGGTCAGAGAGGCAGGCTCCACCGCCCAGGCGATGAATGGGCCTTTCTTTAAAAATGAAAATGTAGCCTGTTCATGGGTCGCGGGTGGGTCCATGGGGGCTGGCTGAAAGGCAGCCGGTACGGGGTGGGGGGCTGCAGGGTCTCGGCTCAGGAGTAGGGCCGAGCCCTGCCCTTCCCCTGCTCTGTGGTGCCCTCGGGTTGTCAGCTCAGGGCTGGGTCACCCGCGAGGAGGGGACCCTTCAGTGCTTCTTTCGTATCCAAACAGTCATGGCAAGGGGCGTGTTCTCTGGTCGGGTCATATATGTATGTGTGTATGCGCACGCACACGTGTGTGCACATATGCACATGTCTATGCCACACACGTGCACATATAGGTGTGAATGGTTCACGTGCGCACATGCACACACCTAACACATGCATACATGTATACACATGCACATATGTCCATGCCCACATATCTGCATGTGCACATGCATGTGTGTGCCCACATCTCATATACATGCATGCACATTTATATGCACATGCGCGTATGTGCGTGTGTCCAGGTTTCACGTGTGCGCACACGTATATGCACAAACATGCATGTGTACGTGTGTATATACATGTCTGTGGGTGCACATGTGAATGTATCATCTGTCATTTATCGGTCCACCCTTCTACCCGCCATCCAATCATCTTTCTGACAACATGCCTTGAAGAAGAGTCACTGGAACCGAGACCTGTGGCCGGCTCCCAGTTCCTGGTGACAGCAGAAAGCCTTGTGAGTTGCGTGTCTCCGTGATGGCAGGTGCTCTGTCTCCTGGACCCGTGCACTCGGTGAGCTTCTCAGCGATGCTGCGAAGTGGTGCTGCTCACACAGGTTTTCGTACCTGTGGCCAAAGGCAGGATGGTTTCTCTCTGGGGAGGGGATCGGTGTCTGGGGAAAGGTTTTCTTCCAGTTAATGGTCCTGTGGGTTTAGGAACCTGCCTTAGGTGGGGGCGCATGCCAGCGCCCGGAAGAGCACGTGACTCTTGTCTGCGCAGCCGCCCCCCGCGGTGGTCGCTCCGGCTCCAGAACCGTGGGACCCAGGGTTTTGTTTACTCTCCCTCTGTCCCCGCATCCGCTGCCAGGGAGCAGGTGCAGAGCAGGCCGTTCGTTGGCTTTAACCAGGTTGGTGCCGTGGCCGTGCAGATGCAGCCAAGTAGCAGTCGGGCAGGGAGTTCAGGAGGGGAACTCGTGACCCCGGTGGAGGCCGGAGGCCACGCCACTGCGGGGGCCGAGAACGGGGCAGGGAGGGCTCCTGGGGGCGGGCTGGGGCTGCTGGGCGGAGCCTGCCTGTCCGCAGAGGCCGTGGGCCGTTGCGGTGGCACCTCCCTGCTGACGGCTGGAGTTACTTCAGAGACGCAGCGCACGGTGCTTCGAACGTGCGGAGCCCAGCCGGCCGGTGCAGGTGACTGGGTCACCAGAGTCGGCGTGCGCCACGGCTCCTGCCCTGCTTCTCTGGTTGGCGGGGAGCTCGCTGGCGGGTGGGGTTTGATCACGCCCTGGCCGTGGTCGTCGTCCAGGAATGTGTGCGGCCGGGGTCAGCAGACGCAGCCCCTGCAGGTGGCCCTGGGAGTAAGCGGTGTGATGTCCCGCCCTGTGGGTCCTCCCGTCGAGTGGGGGGGGAGAGGCCCCAAGACAGACAGCAGCGTAAGACACATGGAGCGCGCGTGCCGCGGAGAAACGGTAAAGTGGGGCGGGGGCGGGGCTTGAGGCCCCCAAGGTGACCTTGAGCAAAGAGCTGGGATCCGAGGTCACAGGTACCCGTGGGACAACGACCAGCGCCCACAGGGGGCAAGAGGACGAGGGGGCGCCGTGTCTCGGGAGCGGAAGCCCGCCCCACGTTGGGCCGGTCGCCGCCCAAGGGGAGGAGCCGCCGTGCCTGCGCCCGTCTGGCCGAGGGAGAGGCCTCGCGCGCGGTTAGGTGGCCGCCGTGCTGGACATCGGGGGAGGGCCCCGTGGGAGTTTCTTCGGGCCCGGCCAGCTGGACTCATTTTTGCCAACGGAAACTTATGGGCCGCTCTTCGGGGGGCGGAGTCCACCTGTGGCCAGAAAACAGGCTGCGGGCGGTGCCGGGCGGGTCGGAATCCGGAGCGGAGCCTGCGCCAGGTGTGCATCTGCTGAGTGGGTGAGGCCCAGGGCAGTGGGAGCCAGAGAGCGCCCGTCTCGGTCCCAGGCCGCCCTGGGCCGGCTCCCCATGTGGCTGCGGGTGTCCTGGCGCTACGATGCCAGGAAGCGCCTGCCCTCAGAGGCCCGCCCCCTGGGGGTGCGAGGCCGCGGTGCCGTTCGGGTGATCCGTGCAGCGCTGCGTGCGGGCTGCCTGCCCACACCACCCCCGTAGCCGTGTGTAACCATGGCCCCGGTGCCAAGGGCGGTGCGTCATCGCTGAGTCACCTGCTGTCTTACCGGGAAGTCTGGTTGAGCTCGAGCAAGATTCTGGTCGTTATTATGGATTTCTTTTGATTGTGAACCAACGTTGGAAACAGGTTGGTGTGAAAGTTCCAGGCAGTGGTCAACCACGTCAGTCCAGACCTGGAACTCCCCGCTTCCGGGAGGCCGTGGTTCTGCGCAGGTGCCCGGTGGGTCCGTTTGCGAGCCCCGTACACGTGTATCATGCACATCCTTTGCCGGTTGCCCAAGTGAGTTTGCTCCTCCTTCCGAGACTGCTTGTCCGTCCTCTTTCTCACACAGACAGCAGTCACCCCCAAGGAGCTTCAGGACAAACCCTGCTGTTCTCCGCTCGCCTCCGCGGGGCCTGGAGCCGGGCCGAGGCCCCCGAGAGTGGATGCGGGTGTTGGGAGCCCGGCTCCGCTCTCTGACTGTGCGCCTGTAACCTGTGCGTGCTGAGGGGGTGCACGCAGCCCGGGTGCAGGGTTCCTGGTGTGGCAGGGAGGCAGCGGGACTGGGTCCCCAGCCTCCCAGAGCCCAGGCTGGGACTTCGGACGCCTCCTCCTTGTGAAGCAGCCTTGGGGGTTCACCTCGCCTGTCCACGCCTCAGTTTCTCTTTACCTGCATGTGGTGCTGGAGATCGCACTCCGCCGAGTTACCGTGACGACTGGGCCCACAGCACGCGGCCCCCGAGGCCGGCGCAGAGGTGGGCAGTGCGTCCTCATTGTCGCGGAGCCTCACCAGCGAGATGCTGTGTGCTGTGCTCCCCCCCCCCCAGCCCCCGCAGTGGGTGAGGCTTCCCGAAGGTTAGGTGAGGGCTTGTCACCGAGAAAGGAGTCCCTGGCCAGTCCCGCTCTGGCCTGGTGTCAAGTGCGGTCTGTTTGGTGTGCGCCCCTTGCTGTCCTCAGGTGGCCGTAGGAGTGTGGCTGCCCCGCGTGTGTGGTTCTAGGCGCGGACCCACCCTGTCTGGTCCATTGGTCGGCTTTGAGGGTGGGGCTGGGCGGTGGGGGAGCAGGCCACCAGCGGGGGGAGGGGGCGAGAGGTGTTCTGTGCAGGTGAGGTGATGCCTGGCAGGCCGAGGGCCCTCGGGGGGGAAGGTGCGCCTGGCCGCACCCTGGTCCTTACAGAAGGGCTGACCCGGCACTGAGCTCTTCAGTCCCTGCGGTGGAATGTTGCTCTCCCCGGGCGGGAGGTGGGGGGTTGGGGGGTGGGGGGTGGGCATCCGGAGGACGGAGGGAAGTGGGCCCCGGAAGGCGCTGCATTTCGCAGCCTGGTCGCGGCGCCCCTTGCAGGCACCGGTGGCTTTCTGTTGGCGGTGGCAGTATTTTGAGAAGCTGCATGTCCCTGAGCCAATATTTTGAAAATGATGTGGGTTGTTTTTATCTTAAAAAAAAAAACGTGGTAAAAGATGTAACAAAAAACCTGCCTCTGTAACCACTTTAAGTTTGTAGTTCAGCAGCGTTAGTGACGTTCCGAGGACTGTGCAACGATGCGGAATCGCCCCGGACAGAAACACTGGGACCCGGACGGGTCCGGGGTGGACCCGCAGCCCCTCCCCACCCGCCCCTCAGCCTCTGGTGACCCCGATCCCCTTTGGTCGCCGTGGATCTGCCTCCTCCAGACATGCCGCACGCCTGGAGCCCTGTCGTAGCCCCCCATCCGTGCCTGGCTGTGCTGCCCGGCAGGACACCCCCACGGCCCATGCACGCTGTGGGGTTGGAGAGCGCTCGTCCGGTCTGTGGCTGCGCGGTGTCCGTGGCTTGGCCCTGCTGAGGCCGCTGGTCCCCTCCAGGCACCGGGCTGCTTCCACCGTTCGCCGGCTGAGAGTGGCGCTGTGGCGAACACCGTGCACGAGCGACAGGGATGGGGCCCACAGCCTCCGCAGGGACGTTGTGATGTCTTGGGGCTCCAGGACCTTATCACTGGGGGAGTCCCTGTCTCTGTGCAGGGCCCCACGTGACCCCTGTGCATGTGTGGATTCATCCTGCGTCTCACCGGGCTTCTCCCGCAGCCTTGCCAGACTGTCACTGTAACTTGCCGGCAGGCGACGCAGGCGGCCTTGGGCCATCGCAGCCCTCTGTGTCCTGCACGCAGCCTGGGGTGTCCAGTCTGCCGTTGGGCTGAGCAGGGAATTTCTCATTCACCCGGTGGTTGTGGCTCTTACTAGTTTTAGGCGGGCTCGACTTTTGTCTTTTTATGTTTCTCCGTGTCCCTTGTACTGTGGGGGCCCCAAGTGAGGTACGACGTTTATTTTAAGGAGGTGGTGATGGGGTGGGTGGATCGCGCAGCAGACTCGCTTCAGTGGGCCCGGGTGCCAGGCCGAATCTGCCTTTTTTAGGTGAGCCCGAGTGCGGCTCTCGGCCCTTCTGGCCCCTCTGAGAGCGACCCCCAAGCCCCTCTTCCCACCCACGTGTCCACTGTCCTCCTTCGGGGCATTTGCTGTTGTGAGACAGATGCTCGTTCTGTGTCCTGATCGCAAAGAGTCTTCGCAGGGGCTTGTAGATCCTTGTGAGAGACAGAAGGACAGAGAAAGGGACAGAGAGAGGGACATGGATGTGAGAGCGGCTGAGGGGTTGCCTCCCTCCCATGCGTGCCCCCTCCCCTCCCATGTGTGCCCTGACCAGGGCTCGAACCCGTAGCCTAGGCACGTGCCCTGATTGGGAATCGAACCAGCGGCCTCTCACTTTTGTAGATGATGCTCCAACCCACAGAGCCACCTGGCCAGGGCGGGCTTTTGTTTGCTATTAGGGGAAGTGGCACCCGGAGCTCCTAAGACCACAAAACCTGATGTCTCCCCCGGAAGGGAAAGCGAGACCGGTGGCATCTCATCGGCACGTTCCTCCTGACGTCAGTGTCCCCCGTTCTGATGGCTCTGTGCCTGCCACTGGTGCAGGACACGGGGTGTCTGCCAGCCCGGCACTGCCCCTTCCATGGCGCCGCTGTGCCCACGTGCGAGGGGTGCCCGTGCCGTCCAGCCCCCCCCCCCCCCCCGTCCCACCATCCCTCCTGCGGGTTTTGGTCCAGAACGTGTGTAATTACCGGTGCATTTTAATATGAAGTAAAAATGGAAACCATCCTTCTGCATGAATAACAAAAGCTGACGTGACTCATCTCGGTTCGTGCCCAGGGCCTGTGGGCCTTGAGAGGGGCCTGCCATTGCCCCGCAGCAGGGGCGTGCCGGGGAGGGCGCAGTTCGCGAGGCCCCGCCCGTGGCTCCGAGGTCGGGGAAGGGCCCCCGCACTCCCATCTGGCATGTGACTGGTGTCCGTCAGCAAAGGAGAGTTGTGCACAGGGCGCAGTTTGAGGTGCAGGTGAGGCTTCTTTCCGGACGGAAGGCCCCCTTCGCTTGTTCAGTGCCCCTCATGTGTTGGGAGAAGCTGGGCACGCGCCCCACAAAGCCCGGGCCCGTCCCTGTGATCAGCAGGCATGGACCCCGCTTCCCGCTCTGCTGAAGGGGCGTCTGCCGGGCCCATTCCGAGTTCCTCACCCGGCTGTCCTTGGCACCTGGACTTGAACAGGACCTTGTAGGTGTCCTTGCGTCTCCCGTGACCACATGCAGCCTGCCCCGGGGGCCGCTCCCCGACCGGCCTCGGTGGGAGCCAGACTGAGGGCTGCAGGAGGAGCCCGTCCTGACGGCACACTCTTGGCGGCAGGGCAGGGCCGAAGTTAGGTCTTGCCACATCAGCGATCAGCGCGCTCTTCCCCTTAGTGCCGAGAACCGTCGCTACCGCTGGTCGCTCCCAAGCAGAGCGGTGCCTGAGGGACCCTGAGCCGTAGGGCCCTGATGCCGTCACCCCCACGGGCCACAGGCACCTCCTGTGCGAGCGCGGGGCCCTGGGACCCACAGCCCCTGGCCTGCCGGTGGTTGCCGTGGTTGCCGAAGGCCACGGACTTGTCCTCTGCTGGCTTCGTTACCTTACTCCTCATTAGCGCGTCCTCCCTCCCCAGCGACCTTCCAGTGACAAGTGCGTGGCCACCGGTGGGTACAGAAGCAATGGGACACTTAAACCCACGGAATCGTGGAATTGGACAGCAGACCTGGGAAGCGAGAGAACGTGAAGGTTGAGGGGCCTGGAGCCTGCGGACCTCCCTCGTGGAACACCCCCCCCCCCGCCCCCCGTCACCGCCGTGCGTTCCGGAGGCGGCTCCAAAGCCATTGGAGTTTCTGTCCAGCAGACGGTGCGTCTCTCGGGACAACTTTTGCTTGTTTGTTGGGCACCCCGTTGTCGGGTGGAGCGGCGCGTCTCCTAGGGTCCTGGCCGCAGGTTTGCCTGCGGGGTGGTGGGGCATCCCCGCGTCAGGCCCGAGGGAGCGGGGCCTGGACCCCAGCCTCGTCCGCGCGGGCGGACCTGTTGCGCGCTCTGAGGTGAAGCCTCGTGCAGGGCCCAGCCGGGGCCCTCGCGTCGCCCAGCAGAGCGGGCGGGCGCACCCACGGTGAGACTCCCAGTGGTTTCACATGCGAAACATCGATTCTGGCGATCAGCCAGCAGCCAGCGGCACCCTGCCTTCCTGAGAAAGCTTCTCGTTTCCGTAGCAACGCTCAGGATCAGCTGGGTCTGTGTTGGGCTCCACAGTGACGCGGGGGACTCGGTCCTCATCTGGGCTCAGTTAGTCTGTGTCAGCGAACACCCCCGTTGGGTCGCACCTGACTCGGGGGCGACGCCCCCAGCTTTGCGGCTCCGCTGCTGCTGCCAGGTGGTGCGGCGCCGGCCGGACGGCCGACCGGCCTGAGCTCTTCTTCCCTTGCTCCCGAGGGCCCTCAGCTCAGCGGGTTGCGGCGCTTCCCGGTGAGGCTGCCTCCGTGCCTGACCAGGCTGCTTCTGAAGACGTCCGCGCTGCTGAGAGCGCAGTGTTGAGCTGTGGGCGCGTGAGGTCCGCGATGGTGCGTGCGCCGACCCAGCAGTGAGACGGAGACCGTGCGTCTCCAGGGAGCGTGCGCCTCCCAGCGTGTTTCCAGAGAGCGCCGCTATGTCCTGTCCGCGGGCGCATCCTCCTCACGCGGCCTCTTGCCGGCCCGGCCGGCTGTGGTGGGCAGGCCCACGGACAGCACCGTGCCATCTGAGGCTGCCAGGGCCTCCTCCCTCCTGTCACCGTCTGCCCACATCTCATGCGCGGAGATGTGCGAGTGTGTGCCACTCGTCCCCGGGTCTGTCCGGGTCGTGGGTTCCCAGGTCTGTCTGCGTCTTGGGAATGTGTTAAAAACGAGAGTCCCCAGGCCCCCTCCACGGGCCGTGTTTTTTTGGGGCCCAGGTCCTCCGTGTCAGGCGAGGCCCTTGCAGCCGGGCTGCCCGCGGTGCCCGCGCTCCCTTGTCCTGCATTTATGTGCCCTGGACAAGCAAGGGGTGTGGCATTCAGAAGAGCAGGCGGAGCACGGGAGCCCCGAGGCGGGGCCCCCTGCTGTCTGGGGGTGGGTGGCTGCCGGCCCCCTTTCCTCCCACCCCGGGGTGAGGGCTCGGTTGCTCCCTGTGGCCCTGCCTGGGACCTGCTTCTGCTGCTGGGGGTGGGCCTTGTGACGGGGACCCGGAGCGAGGCCCACAGGCTCTGTGCTTGCGCGCCTGGGGGGCCCACTGCAGGGGCTGTGCCGTCGGCCTGGGAGGGGCGGTGAGGTGGGGGCTCACCCTGTGCCTGCCTCTGGTCGGGCTTCGAGGGGCCCCGGGGAGCGAAGCCCCTGCCCCCTCTTGAGAAACGCTGAGCAACAGCAGAACGACCCTCCTGCCCCCCACAGAACTGAAACAGTGTCAGAAAGAACAGCTCCTCGGGGCCGGCCCAGTCAGAAGGGCGGCCGCTCGGGCCACGACCAGCTGGGAAAACCTGCAGAGGAGACGCCGTCGCCGCTGTGGGCCCCTCGCCCTGCCCGCGGACGCGGGGGCACCCGCGCGCTCTTCCTGTAAGAGGTGTGTTCCCCTCCGATAAGCTGGCGGGGGCCGGCCCCTTTCCTGTTCTCTCCGGAGCGGCCCCAGCTGATGCTGGGCAGGGCAGAGGTGACCGATGCAGCCGAGATAAGCCTGCCTGCGTCCCTGCACCTTCCCTGCCTGCTCACTGTGCTGTCTCTGGTCCCGGGCTGGCGCTCGGCTTTGTGTCCCCTTCCTCCCAGCCCTGCTGGTGGGCCCCCCTCCAAGCCTCGCACAAGCCCTCGGCCCTGGACCTGTGCTGTGCCCCACACCGTCAAGGGCCTTGGTGCTCCTCAGCAGAGTGCCCCCTTCCCCCGGGCCCACCCCAGTGGGAAACGGGGCCTGCCCTTCTGTCGTCCCCACGTCCCCTCAGAGACTCGTCGCGGTGCGGGCGGGCGGAGATGGTAGCAGTCCGCGCCCCCACCCCCCGGGCTTCTCACCTGCGCTGCTGTTGGCACTGCGGGCTCGGTGAGTCTTGGTTGTGGGGACTTCTGGGCATTCTGGGAGGTGTCCTGGCACTCGTGATCTCTGCCCCCTCGGTGCCCGAGCCACCCCCATTTGCGACCCCCACACCTGCTCCCCACGTCGCCGAGCATCCCGGAGGACACAGCCGCCCCCGCCCCTGCCCCCGGCAGCGGTGCTGCTCTGTGCAGACACCCCTCCAAGTCCTGGCGGGCGCTCTGCAGTCCCTTTGCTTCCCTCGTTTGCAGAGTCGCTGGGTTTCCGAGTGGGCAGCCCGGGTGCAGGTGCTGGGAGGGTGTGGTGCTGGGACCGGGCGCCTGCTCTTCACGCTTGTGTGCGCGTCGATGGGTGTGTGCGCCTCTCTGCCGGGGCTGGCTCTCCGCGTGTCATGGCTGGGCCACGGCTCCCACCGCTTCGATCTCCGTCGTCGTTGCCCCGAAAGCTCTCTTCCTGTGCCTTGCCCCTGGCCCGGCACTCGGACAGGCGCCGAGTCATCGGGGCTTCTTCTGTGAGCGCGGCGCTTCTACTGTTGCGGCGTTGCAGAGCGAGGCCTGTGCCGTGCGGTCGGCGTCCTTGGCTTTGCCACCGCTGCCGGCCTTGGGGAATGATAGCACAGCGCTGGTCCCTCGATTTCACCCACGGGCGCTGCAGCTCCTCGGCCCGTGGCTGTTGTCCGTCCTCAGAGCCCAGCTGCTTATGCCGGGGCGGCTTTCCTGCCCTTCGAGGAGCCGCCTGAGGCTGCGCGTGAGGCAGGTGCACCGAAAGCCGTGTTCGGCATGACCCCGGCCTGGGCGCCCAGGGCCGGCCCGCGGAAGGGTGCCCACTGGGGGGCGTCCAGGCAGACTTGCTGGTGAGAACTGCCGCACACCGGGGTGGAGAGACGGCCCATCGGAAGTCGGAGGAGCGGCAGCCGCTTGTTTGGGGCAGTGGGTGCTTTTCGGAGAAGGGCTCCCAGGCGCCCCCTCCGTGTTGGGATTTTAGTTTTCGATGCTGTGCGGTGGGTCCTTGGGGGGCTGTTTTCGAAAATATTATCGTGTATCTGAAATATTACGGAAGTTTTAAAGGAAAGGTAAGTAGCTCAAAGTTCGTTTTCTGTCCTCTGTCTTCCGCTGTCCCTGAGGAAGGACCCGTTCCTGCCCCTGCAGAGGGTGCCTGCGCGTGGCTGGTGGGGGCTTTCAGGGCCCCACTGGGGAGGTGGCCCAGCCCTCCCGCGCTGGGCTGCGTGCTGTGCAGGGCCGAGCAGGGCTGAGACCTGTGAGGGACCCCCTCCCCTCCGGGGACTCGGGAGCACCGCCAGTGCCGGCTCTGGGAGTGTCTCCACCCGAGGGAGGCGGGGAGGTGGGTGGGGAGGGAAGAGCGACACTCCCTCCCGACTCACCCTGATGCCCAGATCGGTCTCCACAGAAACTGCTCCTGCTGCGAGCCCCGAGCTGGGGGCTGGGTGAGCTGCTGCTGCTCGGTGCCTCCACACGCCGGGATGTGAGGCAGCGCAGATGCACGGACCGGCACCTGCCCACCTGCAAGGTGAGCTTCGGTTTCCAGCTGCTGGTCCCACCGGCGAGTTTCTCTGATGGGCGGTGGCTGTGGACCAGGTGGGCAGGTGGGAGCTGGGGCAGCCATGTGGGGACCTGGGTGCCTGGCTGCCCTGGGACCTGGGGATAGCTCCTCATGTCCCCCCGCTTCTGTGACCAGGCCTGGAGGCCACATGGGCGGGCGGGAGGGGGACCGTGGGATCGAGTTACCCGCAGAGATGCCTCCTGTCCGCCTGTCCCAGCCTGCTGCTGTCAGTCCTGCTGCGCCTTCAGTGCTGCAGGTTGAGGTGGGGGACCCACCCCCACGGGGGGCTTGGGGTTTGGGGGGACCCCGCAGGAGTGTCCTGGGGGCCCTGCCAATTGTGCTGCGGCTCTGATCAGGTTAGGTCGGTGTGGTGTCCTGGCCGTGGCTGCTCCTCTGGACGGTTTTGAAATGGTGTCCAGGCCTGGGCAGCCGGTGATCTCCAGAAGGATTGCCCAAGTCCATTGTGGGCGGGGGCGGGGAGAGGAAGTTGGGGGTGCTGGGGTTGGGAGCGTTGTGAGTGATCCGGAGCGTGTCCCGGCATGCGGGAAACTTGGTCACAGCTGGTTTCTGGCAGCCTTTCCTGAGGTTTTGTTTGAATAGCGTCTCAAGGCACTGAGGGGGGTCCACGGTCTCCTCTTTCACGTCTGGTCCCGGGGCTGGTACGGAGCAGTGTGCACGTGCGTGTGGCTGGTAGGTTGTCAGAAAACCAGGCTTCATCTCCCCGCTGCCTCTGCCAGTGCGGGGGCGGGGGCGTCAGGGGGATGCTGGCTGGTTCCCGTTGTCCTGACAGCAGGACGCAGGCCCGGCGCTCTCCGCGTGCCCTGCACACGAGCTTGGGGGCGCTGGGGACGGACGGGCTGCTGTGGCCACGGTGTGACGTTGTTTCGCCCTCTGCCTTCCCTGAGGTTGACACAGAAGCAGATTGAAATGACTTTGAAACCAAACCAGACACGTCCCAGGGACGAACAAGTGGGTGGCTCAGACGTCACAACTGCCGGAGCAGGTTCCAGGCTCAGTGTCGGCTCCGGAGAGAACATGGCAGGGAGCTGAACTTGACTCTGATTCCCACCCCACCCCAGGGAGCCTGCAGCAACTCGCTGAGCAGGAAAGACTAGCATCTCGGGACGGGCCCGGGCCTCCGGCTGACAGGCCCTGCTCCCGGTGTGTGCGGCGCGGCGGGGCATCCTCAGCTCGAGGAGGGGCACGGGTGTCCCGGAGGGCTCCGGACACTGTCCCGTGGGGCGGGGGCGGCATCGGCATGCGGACGCTGCAGCTGGGTGAGTTCCACCTGCCCTGGCAGGTGGGTCGCCCCTTGTTTCTCACGGACCCCTTACCTGTCCAGGGGTCACCTGCTCTGGCTCTGCGTGTCAGTTAGCTGCAGGCAGGTTCAGGTCGCTGCAGGGCCAGTAAAGTCTTATTTCACGTAAACGTTAAAACGAGTTGGTATGAAGGTGCGCATGATGCCCTTCGACGATGTGCAGAATCGTCTCCTCCTCCACCCCTGGCGTCGCCGGCCTCTGCTTTGTCCTCCTGCTGAGCCTTGCTGAGAGGTCACCAACCTTCCTGGTCTTTGGAGAGAACTGCTTTGCTTTCTATTTGTGTTTTAAATGAAACATAAACAAATACTACCTTCTCTCTTCCCTTCACATATTCAAAAAATTCTGTCTTGCGGAACTCTCCACAAGACAAAAAGGTTTTTAAAAGTCTTTTAGAAAAGGATTTGAAGGGCCTCTGAAACTAAGTAACCGAGGAGCAGGCATCTCTTTATGGGTTTTGACACAGTGTATTCGGTTTAGGGAAACGCGCCTTGTGATCCTGAGTGTCACACACGCCGCATCAGACCGTCTCGGGTGTGCCCCATGGCTTCGCCGGGCGTGCTGGTGGCGTTGCTTTAGAGACAGCCGACTAGACCCTGCCCGAGGCTCAGGGCGACCTCGAGTGGGCTGCGGTGCCTGCAGCCCGTGCCCGCCGCGGCTCTCTCTTGTACCGAGCTCAGCCAGTTTGCTGTGACGCCGCAGGGAGCGCGCTTTGTTTGGGTTCACGTTCAACGCGTGGGTCTGGCCGTTGTGACTTTTCTCAGAACCTCCTCGAGCGTGTGGCTGGATCAGAACAAGGACCTGGGGGTTGGAGAGAGCTGGGTTTGCAACCCCACGCCGCCGCCGCGGGCTGCGGGGCCTCAGGAGCATTGCCCAAGCCTCTGAGCTTTCATTTCCTCCTGTGAGTCAGGGAGAGTGCGCCCTGCCTGGGCGGGGGGCGGCCGGTGACGTTTCCGTGAGTGTTCGCGTGAGGCACCTGTCCTGGGGTTTGGCACCGAGTAGGCACTTCGTACATCCTGGGACTTGGGTGTTTTCTCCCTCCCCTCCCCTGTCCTATTGCCAGCCTCGCACGTCTCTCATGCCCCCCTTCCAGAAACCTGAGTGGGAATCAGAACGCATGCACCCCTCCCGTCCGTCCGGTGGCGTGGGCGGATGTGGCTAACCGGGGCCACCTCCCGTTTCCATCTTGCCTGAGTTGATTTCCCCCCGTTTTTTTTTACCTGCCCTACCTGGGAGTTGCTTTCTTCTTCACTTCATCTCACTCCCTTGACTGCTCTGTTCTTATCCACCCCCCCACCCCCTGCCGGTCTGCAGGGTGGAAGGGGGAGGAAGGGGCCACGTCGCTGAAGGCCCGCCAGGGCCCGGGCTGGGCCTTGGTGGGGCCGCCTCTCTGAAGGCGCGTTTGTTGCATCCGGGCACTTCCCAGGGAAATGGGGGTGGGGGCGCGGTGACTGCGGCGCGGGGCCTGTGTCGCCCTCGCATCTCTGATGGCGTCTCTGTGGAGCTTGGGGGACAGCGAGGGCTGACCTCGCCCCGGAGGAGGGGACCCGGAGCACGGGCGGGTTGATGCTCCCTCACAAAGGGACTCAGTGGGTCCCCCGTGGCTCCTGACAGGCTCCGTGGCTGGTAGCGCAGAGCCGCGTAAGGAGCCAGGGTCATGGTGGGCCATCTGGTGCCACGGGAGCCGAGCGCCCGGGACCTCTCCTCAGCATCACCCCGAAGCACGGGAGTCTCCTCTCGGGCCCAGCCGCTGGGGCCAGGAGGCTCGGCCACAGTCCCATCGAGAGGGCGGAGACTTGAGCTTGTTATCTGACTTCCAAACCCGTGACCATTCCTGTGGTCTTGACTTGGCGGAAGTCCCAGAGGGAAACCGAGGCGCTGAGATGGTAACTCTCAGGCCTGTTATCTGCAGAACTCGAGACTCGGGCGCTCAGTTCTGGCCGGCACGTGTTCTGCCTGACCGGCTGCCGTGTGCAGGCGGGTGTCGGGGGGTGAGACGGGGATGTTTGAGAACTGCGGGGCGAGGGCTGGCGTTTCCTGTCGGGGCCCCGTCACAGGTGAGGCTTGCCAGGCCCATTCTCTGAGCACCGCGGGGCCACTGAGCGGTCGTCCCGGCTGGCGGGGGAGCCCCTGCCCTGGGCAGCCCCGGACGCTGGCCCTAGGCCGGGTCTGTTGTGCCGGCCTTCCCCTGCCCACGTGGCGTACACATCGGCGTGGCAGGGACAGATGGCCACTCCAGGGCCTCTCTGAGGTCACACGTGGTTGCCTGGGTGGGAGGGGGGCGGGTGAGGAAAGGCCGACAGATGCCCACTCCATGGTGGGCAGAGGCTCGCGGAGGGAGGGCAGGGCGTGCGCGGTGGGGTGGGCGTGGGGGCGGGGCTCCGAGCGGAGCCTGCCTCTGCGCGCCCGACAGCCCAGCGTTTAGTCTTGTGGTGCGAACCTGAGTGGACTGCGGGGAGGGGGCTGATGGGTCACCGGTAATTCACTGCCAGAGCCAGAAAACGCTTCCTTCTGGAGGCCGGCCCAGCTTCGCTGCAGGCTCAGGTGACTGTCCCGCGATCCTGGGAGAATGGAGGCCCAGCCTTCTCCGTGGGGCTCCTGGCCAGCCCCGAGCCTCAGTCTGGGGGGCGGGTTGAAGGCTTGGCTGGAAACGGGGGCACGGGAAGCAAGAGCAGTGCCCGCTGGCTGGGGTGCGAGGCCGCCCACTCACGCCCGAAGGGTCTGTCCAGAGGTGACCGTGAGTACAGCCGGGGGCTCGTTGTGGGCTTGCGTTGGAGGGGACGGCGCAGGCCCGTGAGCAGACCCAGCGCGACTTTGACCGGAGCGGCCCCTGGAGCCGCAGGCTGCGCTGCGGGCTCTACACCGCCTCCTGGTGGCCACGGGGCCGCCTCTGTGACGCACTCACGGAGGTCCCCGCAAGCCAGCTGGAGGGACTGCGTTCAAGGCCCCTCGGCGACACCTGGTGACCAGGCCTCCTGCCGATCGGGAGGCTGGGGCAGGGTTAGTTCCTGCCCTCGTTTCCCCGAGGGACCGTTCACCGGTGAGCCGGGGCCCACGCTGGGCAGGGCCGCGCTGGGCAGAGCCGGGCAGGGCAGAAGCTGGGCCTGGGGTCCGGAGAGGGTCCCCCCTGACCTGGACGCTGTGGCCTTTCCATGGGAAGGTGCCGGGGGCCTCGGCACACCGGGTGCGCCAATCTCGACGGAACGAACAATCTCGATGATTTTTCTGGAAGGTTCAGTGTTCCTCCTTGCAGGCCGTCTCCTGCTTTTCAAAGCCACCATTCACACCTTCAGCAAATGCTTCCTGGGTACGGCTCTTGGTGCCACATTCACTTCCGGGGACTGGGTGCAGCCATGAACATGAGGCCCGGAAGAGTCTCCTGGAGCACGTGGCCGACCTTCGTGGGGTGGGAGGTGGATGATGGGCAGGTCGCTGGGACGTGGAGTCTCTGGGCGTCGTAGTGACAGAGAACGGAGGTGCAGGCAGCTTGAACCTTTGAGTGGGGGCTGGTTGGGGAGGCCCCAGGGCGTGGTGATGCGGGGGCGGGACAGGGAGGCCTCTGGTGAACAGCAGGGGGCAGTCTGGGCAGAGAAGGTCAGGCCTGGCCCGGCCCCGTGCCCTGAATGGCCGCGGCCGAGGGCTTTCTGGGCTCCGTGGGCGGATGCGTGGGGCTGTGCCGCGTGGAGGACCAGCTCCGTGGGCCTCATGGGAAGCGAAAGGGGCCCCGGGTTGTGTGTGCCAGTGACGGCCACCCGTCCCCCAGCTCAGTGGACAGACAAGCAGCTGGTCTTCCGGGTGGACGGTGCAGGGGGGCGGCTGCCATCACCCAGGGCGGGGGCCCCAGGCTGAGGCTGAGCCTGTGGGTTCTGGGGCCACCGCCCAGGCATGAGGCTGGCCTGTCATGGTGACCACAGAGCCTGTCCTTCCTCAGCCTCTTCCCGGGTAAGGAGGGGGTGGTGACCCCACCTCAGAGAGCCGTGGTGAGCAGCAAATGGGTGTCAGGACTTGGGGGTGCCCCGCCCTGCCCCCCTTGGGGCAGGTGAGCTGGAACCATCCTCAACAGACAGCGGGCAGGCCGGGATGGCCCTGGGGGTGGGGCGTGGGGCGGGAGAGGAGCTGAACTCGGAGCCAGCCTCCTGTTGCTCTTCTGCGTGATGCTTTATCGTGACCGTGACCGTTTGCTGTGGAGAGAACACTTAGGATGTGTAAATAAGAAGAAAGGACCATGAGAACTAGCCCTTGGCTGCTTCTAGAGGCGCCCAGTCAGCATTTAGGTGACGTCCTTCTGGACTTTTCCCTCCTCTGAGGAGGTGGCTGTGAAGGGTGTCAAGGAGGGTGGGTGTTTTCCCGCACACAAGCCCTTCGGTGCGGTGTCTCATGCGTCCGTAAGCAGCAATCTTCACCTGCCTTTCCGGCTCTGCCGGGAAGTCCTCGCTGTGCCCGAGGGGCCTGGAGAAGAGGCAGCGCCAGGCAGAGCTCGCTGGTGGCGGAGTCCCCACCCCGGCCCCTCCCTGAGCGGCCAGCCAGGCGACCTCCTGTTTCCCGACAGCGACCCTCTGCGCCCGCGCCCCCTTTCTCAGCCCCACAGCCAGGCACGTCCCCAGAGGCCGGAGGACCATGCGGCGTGGCAGGAGAGCCCGTGTGGGGCTGGGGGCGTGGGCGCCCGCGGCCACTGCCACGCGCCCGCAGGCTGTTTCCTGCCCACACTTGCTGCAGCCCCAGCTCAGCCTTTCTTGCCCAAAGCTACTTACTTATTTATTTCTTAAAAACATGTGGGTAGTGTTTTTGACGAATCACGTTTTGAGGTGCAAAGTGAGCAAAACTGAGCTGCTTTGTGTGTGTGTGTGTGTGTGTGTGTGTGTGTGTGGTAAAGTATGTGTAATGTAAAATTGATCATTTTAGATATTTTTAACCAAAGTTCCAACGAATTAAGTACGTTTATGTTATGCAACTATTATTGCTATTTCTAGAACTTTCTCATCATGCCCAGCAGAAGCCCTGCCCTCGTTAAGCAGTAACACCCCACCCGACCTCCCGTCCCCGCTCTGCCCTGTGCCCGGGCCTGCCCTGGGGTCCAGGGGGGGCCGCGGAAGCCCCCTCCTCCGTGGTGGCTGGTTTCACTGCCGCGCTGTTTTCCAGGGCCGTTCCTGCCGGCTCGTGCGAGAAGTTCGCTGCCGCTTTGACAGAGTCAGGTCCTGTCGGCGGCACGGGGGACGTTCCGGGGGCTCGCTCGTCTGCCACGGGGCACCGGTGGCCGTGCGTCTTGACAGCAGCGGCACCGCACGCCCCACTTGAAGAAACGGGCAAGCGGGTTCCCCCAGGCAGAGACAGGGCCGGAGGCACAGGAGAAGGTGCCGGGGTCCCGAGGGAGGAGCAGATCGATGCCACGAGGGGGCGGCAGCTCACACCCAGTCGATGGCTCTGGTAAGAAAAATAACAGAGAGCCAGGTGCCGGGACCGTCCCGGCCCCCGAGGCGGGTGCTGCGCTCTCCCGGCATCCCGACACGTGAGGTTATTCACACGCAGCGGAAGCTTCACGGCTCTGTGGCCAGGTGCCGGGACCCTCCCAAATAAGTACATTTATGGATGACACCTCCGGGGGTCCCCCTCATTTGAGAAGCTGGTGAAGGCTGTGGACTCCCCCCTGTACACACAGCACCTGCCGCTGCCCACGACTCTGCCCGGGCTCCGGACGGTGCAGGGCCTGTGCTGGTCCTGGGAGCCCGCGCTGAGGGCCCTCGACGGCAAACGCCCGGGTGGCCCGAGCTGGTGGTCTGCGTGACCTCTGCCCTCGAAGGGCACGCCCGGTTTTCAGAGAAGAAATGAAACGGCTCCACGCGGACACCTGTCATTTCCCCGGGGCCGGGGCTTCTAACCGAGGGTGGGGGCCCTTTGGGACTCACAGAGAAGAAACCCGCGCAGGGGAAGGGAGCCGAGTGTCCGCAGTCCGCACGTGGGGTCGGTCGGAACGGAACGACCGCTGCGGGTCCCAGACCGCGAGGTCGGCGTGCTTCGCGCGTGTGATGCTGCGGGAATGCAGTGTTTGGGCCCGGGGAG
>PVKU01006610.1:0-100474 GCA_004027475.1 Anoura caudifer
GTGGACCCCGAAGCTGGGCCCGAGGCCACTCGGTTGCCCCGAGATGGCTGCAGCGCCCTCTCCGCCGAGCCTGTCTCCGGGGGACGGGGGGAAGGCTGTTGCCAAAGTGGAAACGGGACCAGAGCATCTGGGGGCCGGGGGGCCCCATGCGGTAATTTTGGCTCCTTCTTATCAACCGGTGATCGGAACTCCATCAGAGTCCCCGAGGGAACAGGACACGGGTCGGAAGCTGTGAAAGCAAAGATCCGGACACCTGCGTGGTGGGCTGGGGAGGGAGGGCGGTAAGGGGCCGCCGGACAGGTTGTAGGTAATTAAAGGGGAAAGGGCTCGGCAAGGGCGGGGAAACACCGGAAATACACTTGGTGGCGGCTGCAGATGCACCTGAGCCTGCTCTTCCCACACCCATTGGTCCAAGTGTCTGCGGACTCATTCATCCATCCATCCATCCATCCATCCATTCATTAACTCACTTAACCACTCGTTCATCCATTCACTTATTCACTCATTCATTCATTCCCCCAGTCACTCATTCCGTCACTCACTTGCTGACTCATTCCTTCACTCAGTTGCTGACTCATTCCCTCCTTCTTTCATTCATTCCCTTCATTCATTCATTCATTCATTCATTCTTCACCCACTGGCTCATTCACTCACTCATTTACTCATTCATTCATCAACAGTCAGCCATCAAACAAATGCTGAGGCTCTACTACCAGGAGCTTGCAGCCAGATTGGCCTGAATGGTTTTCTAATTTGTTTTCCTCCCCGCCCCCCCTTGGGTTTGTCTTTTACATCTTGACCTGAACCCTTTAAGTGCTCTGTGCCGCTGGGGCAGATTTGCAAAGTGAAGGTCAGGTTGGCTCAACCCCGACTGTGGGAGGTCTTGCCAAGAACGATCCCTGATTTACCGACTCAGGATTGGCCTCCCGACGACTTCACTGGGGCGCTCCTGCTGATTCAGCCTCGATGACGTAACTGCGGGGGAAGGCGACCCCTGAGTGATCACACACAGCCAGCGCTCCCGGGACCACCAGGACAGCAGCCCGGGGTGGCGGGGGGGTGACGTGATGAGGCGTCTCCAGCTGGGGGTGCCTGGGATTTGTACGGAGAGACTGGGGGCAGTTATAAGGAAGGGGAGACCGTGGAGAGAGGACCTGCTGAGGTACACAGACGTACGGTCAATGTCACTGTGACCTCCAGGGGCGTCTGAGCGTGCACACCCAATTGGCCCGTGGAGGGCCTGAGTCACTTTGGCAGGGGCGGTGAAGCGGGCGGAGCGTCCGGGCACGGGCTGCAGCACTGGCCTGTGGGTTCGGAGCCAGAAGGAGCCTCGGCTCCCAAGTCAGGCTGAGGTGTGCCTCCTGTCCTGGTCTGAGACTTCATCCTCGCATTTGTACAATGCTTCGTGATTTGCAGAGGACTCTCACGTATTTCTCCCACTGGCAGATGAGTAGGCAGAGAATTTTAAGTGATTTGTCCAAGGTCAATGAATCAATCGGCAGAGCAATTATTGAGCTCTATCGGAGAGCCTGGTGCTGAGAGCCACAGGGGAGGCCCCACGGAAGAAGAGGGAGGCCGGGCCCAGCCGGGCCAGGGAGAGGGCAGGTCTGCGTGCGGAGGCAGGCGCGTGTGGGCTCGCTCGCCCACGTACCCCGCACACCCAGCCACTCGCCTGCAGCCCACAAGGCTCATGGGACCCAGTGCACACACAAAACATATGCGTGCACACTCATGCACGCACCCCCACATACCCGGCCTGCAGCACCCACAGCCACCTGTACCCCCATGCACACACAAAACCCCTGCTCGTGTGTGCACACCAGTGCACGCACATCTGCGTGCCCAGACATAGGCACACACAGGCATGCACACCCTGCTCACATAAAGACAAAGTCCAGTTTCAGGCAAGGGAGGATGGTTTGCCCGAGGGCGGGGGGGGAGGGGCACCGTGCAGTGGGGCAGGAGAGCAGAGGGAGCGGGGCCACCTGGGTTACAGGGACGCCAGGACAGAGGCAGAGGGACAGGGCCTGAATGCTGGGCTCCGCAGCTCTGGGGGCGCCCAGTGGTACAGGCCCCTGGGGCCGAGGTCATTGCACCAAGACAAGAGCCCCTTGGACGAGGTGCCTGGAAGGAAGGGAGGCAGAAGGCAGTCCCAGCGGAACTGGCAGCTGCGGTTCCCTGCCCGGCCAGGGTCGAAACGATCGGGATGACCGCACGCAATCACGCCGAGTCACCGTGTGTGATAGTCAGGCGTGGCTGTGGGAGACGTCCTCCCAGGCCTGGGGTCTGTTGGGGTCTGTTGTAGACAACGCCCTGAATCGATTGCTCGGTGCCTCTGCTCTGCCCCGGTGCGAAGCAGCGGTGGTGGCTGCGCCTGCCGATTCCGTCCCCTTCTCCTGAGGGGGACAGGTGCGCAGGCTCCTCTGCTTGCCTCTCCACTTCCGGCCTCTGGCTTCTCGCCCTGCCACCCCCACCTTCAGCCCTGACAGCAGGACATGGTACAAAACACAGAGCAGCCTTGAGAAGGGGTCTGAGAGGTCCTTCCAGGGGGTCCCGCCCCTCCCGCCGGACTGCCCCCTCCTGCTTCCTCCTGGAGGGGGGTGACTTGGGAACAAATGGTGGCCAGCTTGGAGCTCCGAGCTCTGGGTGTGGGCAGAGGATGCAAGACGAAAGGCCGGCTCGGGAAGGTGGGAGGCACCCCTTTTGCATTTGGCTGGGAGTCCAGAGGAGGCGGGTCATTTGGGGATCTTGGGTGGGTCCCGGGAAACACGTCATCCTCTGAGAGGATGTCCGCACCCCAGGCCGCCCCGTGGCTGGGCCGGGCAGGCTGCTTCGGTGTCTGGCGGGGCCCTGTGGCTGCGAGGGGAGCGTGCGGGTTTCTGAGTCAGCTGTGCTGTGTGACCGGGGGCTCCGCCTAGTGCGGGACCCCAGGCCACCTGCCCAGCCGCCTTGCCTGTCACGTTGGGTTGGAGGCCGCCCCAGTCCAAGGGTGACCTTGAAACTAATGACATCTGCCTTGACCCTATTTCCAAGCAAGGTCACACTGTGAGGTCCTGGGGGTCAGGGCTTCATCTTGCCTTTCAGGGGGATGTGACCAGCCAGCAGGGGCGCTTCCAAACTCCTCTGTCTCATGCTGGGTGCCCCGCACGCCTCCCACAGATCGGCCTTCCGGCCTCTCCTGATTTCAGTCCCATGAATTTGCATTTCCTGCTTGATTGGCAGGTGCCCTTGGGGGGCTTCCAAGGCTGATGGGATCCCTCCAGGTCCCATGGGACGGAGGAAGCCTCTCAGGACACACCCCCTGCCGGGCCTTGAGTGTCTGTGCAGTTGGCTCCGCCCTCGGTGGCTCTCTGCCCCCTGTTGCCCTGTTGCCTTGGAGAAGCCACCTTGTCTCTGGATCCTTGGTCTTCTCGTGTGCACCCTGGGGTGACATCACCACCCGTGGGTCTCCGCCGAGGTGAAGGCAGGAAACGCGACCCCCTGACGTGGAGCTCCACGCGGGGTCCGCAGGCTCATGGGTGCATCTGCACCAGCCCCTCTCACGGGCAGGCTCCCCGGGGACAGGGTGGCCCTTCGCAGAATCACATGCGTCACGGCCGCAAGGTCCTCGCACGCTAATGGGTGGGAAGGGTTCCAAAGTGACATGCTGTGTCTCTCGTGTGAGTGACAGGTGGAAGGGGGACCACACGGTGACGGCGGGGGGAACCCCGGGACCTCCTCCCGAACTCTTCTCTAGCCCCTGGAAGCTACAATGGCGGCCCCCGGGGGAGCAGTTTGAGGGCCGCCGGTGTGGGCCCCGCTCCCCGATGCACAGACGGGGAGACCAGGGCCCAGAAAGGGAGGGAGGACCGCCCGAGGCTAGTCACGCAGGAATCCGCAGAAACAGTTCGGCTTCTTCCGAAAGTACGCATGCGCGTTCCCTGTATGTAAACACACTTCACGTGCAGGCTTCGTGTGTGAGGTGGCGGTATTCACACAGAGTCCCAGCTCGCTCTCGGGATTCTTCATCTCCTAACCTGTTTCCTTGACGGCGTCAGAATCACCATTCGTTGAAGGTTGGTGCCTGATAACCCCCCTCCCCGGATAGCGTACCAGACCCTTCCTTTCGCCCGCCTTTCCTCGTGGTCCTCGCCCGGCTGACCCTGACCCCTGCGGTGCCCGGCCTCTCTCGCCGGGGGCTGGGCACTGCGGGGAACGCTCTGGGGGGCATTTCAGGCTCCGGGCCACACCCTGTCTGCCGCTCGGTTCCGCACTTCCCGGGAGCTAACAGTGACTTTCCGACACTTTGAAGTGGTCGAAAGCAATCGAAAGGATACAATTTCCTAACATGCGGACCTTGCTTGGAATGCGGGCCTCGGCGTCTCGGGCGGAGTCCGGCTGGGGCAGAGCCGCCCCTCCGGTCCGCCTCTGAGCGGCTGCCCGGGGTTGCCACGGAGACCGTGGGGCACAAGGCCTGAACTTGAACTGTCTGGCCCTTTACTGGAGAGGCCTGCAGGCTGCCCGGCAGGCTGTTGTGCGGGCAGCTGGCCGGGACCAGGCAGACAGGAAGCGGGGTTTCCATATTTCAGGGGGGAGCATGCTTCTGGGAGGGTGGCAGCCTTGGCTCCTGCCGCTGCAGCCCACAGACGCCGCCTTGCCTCCGAAGAGCTGCCGTTCTGGGGGTGGGAGAACAATGCCTTTCTGTTCTCCAAACTCTCAGAGAGTTCCTGGCTTCTGCTTCCCCAGAATGAACTCGAACATTCTTCTGTTCGCTTCTGCTTGCTCTCTCCGAAGAGGTCCCAGCCCTGCGCTGTGAAAGGCCATCTTGCAGGCATGGGGCCGAGTGTTTCAGGGACCCCGCAGCAAGCACGGGGCAGCTGTCCTGCCATCGGCTTGCCTCACCCACTGTGGGCAGCCCCCACCAGGACCCCCACCCCTCAGGGCCTCCTTCCTGCTCTCCTGGAAACGCAGGGACAGTGCCCAAGGCCACCAAGGCCCTGGGCCTTGCTTGTCCTGACCTCACAGCAGGGGTGAGATGCAGAGAGAGACCCAGTCCTACTTGGGCAGGGCCTTGCCCTCCCAGGTGGCCCGCCAGGCGGCTCTGCCCCAGGAAGTCTCATCAAGGGCCAAATCCTGGTGGATGAAGGGGGATCCCTGAGGGCCACAGGCGGGCCAAGCAGGGCTGCTGACTAGGGGCTGGGGGTACTGGGGTCTTTAAATGCGTTTATTTGTTCCTTGTTTTGAATGAATGGCAGCAGCTGCTGTCAGGTTGAATGGTGTTCCCCACCAGGAAGCCTTGAAAAGGTGCTGAGAACCCCTGTGGGGGTGGAGGTGGGGGTGGAGGGCACCTGCACCCCTGCCCCTCCCCCTTCGGCACTGCATGGTTCTCCCCCTTGCTCCCGGTTTCAGGGGAGCGGGTTGTGGGGTGATAGCCAGGCCCTCCTGCCAGCCAGGCCTCAGGGCTCTGCTTGCCAGCTTTGCACGCTGCTCCCAGGAGCTGGGGCCGGACCCTGCCTCTTGGACCCTGCCGATCCCTAAAGGTTTGACTCAGGACTCGCTGGAAGGTGAACTGCTGAAGGGTTCTGCAACCATGTCCACGTGGAAGCCTCTCTCGGCGTGGAAGCCTCTCTTGCCGTGGAAGCAGTGGCGGCCAGCAGGGGCCCCCAGCCAGAGGGAGCCAGTCCCCGCAGGGCCTCCGAGCGGCAGGAAGCCTCTCAGTGAGGCCAAGGATGCCTGTCCCTACATGGTGTGTCACCAGGCTGCTGCCCGGGACCAGTGCTCCGAATGTTCTGGACGACGTTGGGGGTGGACACGCCCCGTGGACAGCCCTGCTCTGACCCCCCAGCTCCAAGGCAGGGCTCATCCCAGCCACGATGAGGCACCAAGTAGTGTCCCTCCCAGCTCAGCCGGCTCAGAGCTTCCCGAGTGGAGTTCTCTGATCTCACAAATGTGTCCTGAGGGCCTGGCTGGGACTGGGAGGGGCTGGGTGGTGGGACCTCAGGACGCACTCACCGCCCCCTCCTGACTTCAGCTGAGTTCCACGGAGACTGGGTGCGGCCAGGGGTCCAGACAAGTCTGTCCTGTGGCAGGAGAGAGCAGACGTCAGGTGGTCGGGGAATGTAGGGTCAAAGTCACCAGTTTTCTGAACGGGTGTCTTTTCTGGAAGATTCTCAAACCCATGCATCCTGAATCCCTAGGAGGGAGCCAAGGCCTGCTCTGATTTGAGCATAAGGCTCCGAGTCTGCAACACTGAGGGTCTCAGGGAACACAGGGGGCCTCCAGGCCGTGCCTCAGGCTGCCCACAGCCCCTCCCTGAGTCCGATCGGAACCTGCTCCCGCTGTGCTCCACGCCAACACGCCCACCAGCCCTGTCCCAGGAGAGGCCCGAGCCTCCGCCCAGACCCCTCTGCGATGACAACCCGGGTGAGGGAGGCCGCTCTCCATGCGTGTACTTCGCACCGACCTGGATCGGGAACGCTGAGGCCGGGGAACCCAGCCCATGAGGAGCGGGGGGCCGCCGGGCCCTTAGCTTAGAGAAACCCACTCACCGTTTTCTGGGCTGAGCACAGACCCCTTCCTGGAGGGGAGCGGTGCGGCCACAGACTCCAAGCTGGCATGGGACCAGAGTCCCAGCTGCCAGGCCTTGACTGGGGCAGCTTTCACCGCGCAAGCCCCCTGTTCCCTGAAGCACTGGCCGACGGGTGCTGGGCAGGTATACTTTGCCAGGGCCCCTGGACCCTGTGAGCACCCAGCACGCCAGCCGCCCCCGGCCCCGGCCCCCGCCTGCCAGCCTGCCACCCTTTGTTGAACTATTCGTGCTGGGCGGGGGGGGGGGGGGTTCAGTGAAGGAAGTGGGTCATTTCCATATTGAACAAAAGCATCCTGGTGCCAGTTCCTTCTGTTCTTAAGTGAGATGAGCAGTAAAGTCAGCGTGAGTGTGCACATGTGTGCACACAGGTGGGGGTGCATGTGTGCACGCGTGTGCCTGAGAGTCCCGGGTGGACTCGGCGGACAGCACAGGGAAAGGTGGGGACGGTGACCCTCGGAAGACGCCCGTGCCCGGGCTCTGGAAGTTCTGTCCTCTGTCCGAGCAGCTTTGCGTCTCCCCCAGGCGGCCCCTTCTCCTGGGAAATGGTGCCGCCTGCGAAGGGGCTTTTCCAGCCCCCCGCCCATGCCATCTGCCCCCCCCCCCAGCCCTGGGTTCAGAGCCCACCCTGGGGCTGAGCCGCGCGGAGGGCCGGCACCTGGCCCAGGGACGGTGCCGGGTGCACGCAGGCCCATGCGTTCGGCGGGGTCTGTCTAGCACCCAGCTCGGGAGCTCAGTGATGCTTCGGGAAAATTCTCCATGTTTGAGGAACTCTTTCCTCCACGTGGTCAACGGGGATGCAATAGCTTTAGTCGAGCCTAATGTCAGGGACATGTGTCCAATGTCCAGTCCCCTTTGGCGCCCCAGCCAGCACGGCATGTCTGATGATCCCAGGGACTCTCAGACCACGGCAGGGCACCCACCCACACCCACCCCGGGGACAGTGGTCTCTGCAGGCCATGTCGGCCGGGGGGCTCCGGAGCATGTGCCGGGTGTGAGCCCCGAGTCTGCTGGTGAGCGGTGAGGCATGGCTTTGCTTGGCACGGGTTGTTGACCCCCACTCCTGGGGGGTCGCTCTGCACCCTGGGAGTGTCCTGCCTCATTAGTGTCTTTGTTAACCTGGGGGTTGGGCTCCAGGGGCAGCATCTCCGGTGGACGGGCTGGAGTCAGGCCACACGCAGGTCAGCGGTGAGTGCATGGCCTGCTGGGCCCGACCGAAGACTGGGCCCCACACTGGGGGGGAGTGACACTCTGCCCTGTCACCACCATCACTGGGGGCGAGTGTCAGTGCTGTGACATCCCTCCACGGGGCGGGGACAGCTGCAGATCTGTGCCTGCTGTCTCCTGGGCTCTGCGCTGTGCACCATGACTGGAGGGTGACCGTGTGTTCAGCTCTGTGTGTCCTTGGCGTGAGCCTGAGGGTGGTCTTGGGGGCCCCCCAACCTCCCTGTGGAAATACGGAGTGTGTCTACACCCACCCCAGGGGGCGGCAGTGAGCGGGGCGTGGCCGAGGGGTGACCTGGTTCTGCTGGACCCACGCACGGCACCCAGCACCGTATACAGCACAGCTGCTTCCTTGCGTGGTTTCACCGCGCAGCCGCTGCCGGGGGTCAGCCCGGCACCCGCCGCCAGCCCTGCCTTTGCTGTTCGTCGGGAGGGGCTGGACGGAGAAGAGGGGCGTAATGGGGAAAGAACCTCAGTCCACCCTCTGCTGCTGCACGGTGGAGACCAGGGCCTGCCCCCCGGGTGGAATCTCCGTGACGGGTGTCTCCGGCATGGCGTGGGTCTGAAAGGGGGATGCTGTTCCTTAGCATTGTTCCTGCACTTCTGTGAGCGCGCAGCCTCGGTGCTGGGCACCGTAGGGCATCTGCCAGTGTCTCTGCCTCTGCCATCAGCTGGCGGGGGACACGCCTGCCCCCACCCATAGGATGGCCAAGCATGCCTCCAGACATGGCCCAGTGTCCCCCACGAAGGCCACCACCACACCCTGGCTCTGAGGTCCCTTGGACTGGCTTTCTCCGGGTTGTCAGATGAAGCCTCATCGGATGTAAGCTCAGCGTGCCGTTTCCGTGGTGAAGGCTCTGTTGTCCCTGCCATAAGCCGGAGGGTCTTCTGGTGACAGGGGACTTCATCCCGACTGCCTCCCGCCTCGGCTCAAAGCCCTTCCTTCACTCACCCCATGGACGGCTCCGCAGGTCACTCAGAAAATGGCGCTCTCCTTTGGGTCCCCACCACAAAAGCGGGTGGCCTTGTTTTCCTGCCAATGCCCTGGTTTTAGAAGGCACACCCTCTACTCTGGGAGGGGGCCACGCACCTCCGAATGGACGTCAGCCTGGGAGAGCCTCCACCCCGGGAAGCGGGGCCGTCTCTTGCCCACCCTGCAGAGGCCGTTGCCGGAGACTGTCGGTCAAGGGTGCGCTGTGGAGCCAGCACGCTGGGGTCTTTGTGGGAGAGGAGGGGTTTCTTCATGGTGGAAGTGGCACTTTGGACGCCCGGTGTCACCTCCAAACGGTCAAACCCGTGAGGACACCCTTGACCCATCGGCCTCTGGGCCTTTGCTCCCCTAACGCAGGCACATGATACTCCCACTTTGGAACATGAACCTCGAGACACACAGAAATGTCACCCCTTCGCCTCGGCAAGTTCTGGGGCCACTGTCCCCGCCTTCCCCAAGCATGCCAGTCAGAAGCGCCACCCACCCCCCATTTCTAGGAAAGAAGGTGCTGGGTGAGCTTGCTTTTGCCGGGGACAGTGGCCCTTGTGTGACCCCCCCCTTGTCTGGACCCAGAGATGGATCACCAGCTGCCCACCCATTTTCGGGGCCCGGTCTTATTACAAACCTCCACAAATATAGCCATAAAAGCCCTATTGATTGATGCAGAGCTGGGTAATCCATCTGTCCCCATCCATTATTCTGGGTCTAATTTTTTATTATCTGGGTGGCAGCTGATTCCAGCACATTAGTATACGGTGGCAATTACCAGGAGCAGAGAGAGCCCCTAAATTAGCAAGAACAATAACACCTGTCAGGAGAGGGGAGCAAGGCGCCCCACACAGCATGCTCCGAGCTTGGGACCGGGCCTGAATGGCAAACAGTTTGAAGATGGATTGACCTTGGCCGTGGAGAGGACAAAGTCGGCGCGTTTCTCTTTCCTGGGGGTGTCGCGTTTACCGCTCTCGAGGCGCCGGTGTCATTGTTAACCCAGGCAGAGCCCTCCTGGCGGGTGGCTCTGGTCTGTTCCAGGATTGCCCCGCCCAGGCTCAGAGGGTCTGCGGGACAGATGTCCCTGCCTGCATCCTTTCATGACAACCAGAGACCTGCCCTGGGGGGACGCTCCCTGAGGTGTGAGCATCGAGCCAAATGGGGTGAGGTCGGAGAGAGCAGGCAGGCTGGCCCCCGGAAGCGTCACCGTGTGCGGGGGCCACAGGGTGAGGTGCCTGTGGACAGTGGCCTCCTGGTCCAAACGGTCTTGTCTTTGGAAAGATGCAGGGTTCTTTTTTCAATCTTAATGGAGGAAAACTGGGGAGCCTGTGGCTGAAATGTTTCTCAGGGTCACTGGATGGACAAGGGGGCACAACTCCCCCTGAGGTTTGGTCTCCAACACCGGGAGTCCTGCCTAAGCGAGTTGTCATGGGAACCTGTCACACCAAGCAGTGGGTCTGCTGGCCGGCCTCACGGGGACAAGCGCAGTTGAGCGAAGCTGCCCGCCGCCGGTTGTCACGGCCCCGTTTGGTGAGACAGAGGCTGTGGCCGTCCTGAACTGACTGACAGCGGCTGTGCAAACCTCAGAAGCCAGCCAGCCGTGGCCCACAGAGAGCAAAGGCAGTAATCTCCAGAACTGCAGGCTTGCGCTTTGGGGCCCAGCTTTGACGGCGCATCCAACGCAGATGGGAACCTCTCTGAGTACGAGCCACACCCCCTCCCCGAAAGCAGGGCTCAGCAAAATGAGAGCCCAGGAGCCCGCCCTGGCTGCTGCCTGGTTTTGCACATCGGGTCCCGCGGCTGCACGCGCACCATCCACACCGGCTCCCCCCACTCACAGCAGGGCTGAGGAGCTGCGGCTGGGACCGCTGTGCCCTCAAAGCCTAACATGGGTACACTCCGGCCTTTTCCGGCAAGGTTCGCCCACGCAGGATCCACGCAGAGGCTTGAGGGACGGAGGCAGGTGGCGTCCGGGAGGCCTAAGCGACCGGACAGCCGCTTCCGTCGGATGCAACACACACAGCTGCCCACGCGCTGCATCCTCCTCCGGCTGACCTCCCGAAGACGGGAAGTGTGACCCACGCTCAGGGGTTTCCCAGCCCACGTTGTGCAGACATTGTTCATACCGCACGTCCACAGCCAGGTCCTCGGTCAGCCGCCATGACCACGGGGTCCGAGGGGTCCCCTGTAGCCCTCGATTCCGTATTCAGGAGCCCTGTGGCCCAGCAGAGCCCGTGGCAGGCGTGGATGCAAGGAGCTGTCTGGCAACAGAGGCGTCCTCCCTCGCCCGCGGTTTCGCTTTCTGAGTTTCCTGTGAATGGCTGACGGCAGCTCCAGAACATTCTATGAAAATCCAAAAAGCAGCAGCTCCCAAGTTTTAAGTTGCGTGCAGTTCTGAGCAGTGTCAACGAAGCCTTGAGCTGTCCTGCCGTGTTCCGCCTGGGAGTGCACGGCCCCTTCGTCCGGCGTGTCCAGGCTGTAGACAAGCCCCGCCCACCCATCACTGGGCACCTGGCTCGCTTATCAGACCGACGGTCAGGTGCCACAGGGCTTGTGTTTAAGTGACCCGTATTTCACTCTGCGAGTTCACTCAGCGAGGGCCCCGAAGCCGTGCACATGTTACTTTGTATCGTTACCATTGCTCTATTTCAGTAGCAGTTACGAATTTCTCACTGTGCCTGACTGCCAAATTCAACTCGATCGTGTGTCTGTGTATGCAGGAAAAACCGCAGGACAGAGAGGCTTCAGCGCTGTCCCCAGTGTTGGGTGTAGGTCCCCGGCGGATAAGGAGGGACGGCCGTAATCACATCGGCGAGGAGCAGTGAGACGTTCGCCCCTCACCGACTATTCCCAGAATGTGGTTGCCCCTCACCGACTGTATTCCCAGAATGTGGTTGCCCCTCACCGACTGTATTCCCAGAATGCGGTTGCGTGCATGCTAGGTTGGCAGCTAGGTGCTGGGTTTTCGCTGGGACTCTGGAATGGAGTCGGCGGGCTCCGGCCGGGCAGGGTGTGAAAACGCAGGACGAGTGATGGATCCCTCGGGTCGTGTGCATGAAGGTGGGTGGAGAGACGTCTTTCTAGACAGCATGGCCCTCTCAGTATTGCGGCATTTCCGCCCAGACCATCTTAGCTGGCTACGAACCCACGTGCCACTTCCTCTGAATTGTGACTTGGCGCATCCTGTGGGGGAACTTTACCCCTTGCTTCTTGGTTACAGAGTCACAGGCAGGTATAAAGATGACAGTGACTCTGTCCTTTTCTTAAGGGGCCCGGAGACTCCTGAGGACCCCAGGCAAAGGGCCGGACTGTTGGTGTTAGAGAGAGTCATGTGTTAGGCAGGGGGCGGGTCTCTTGAGCCAAGAGTTTCCCTCTGGACCTCAGTCTCTTCCATCCCCCCAAAGAGGAGAATGAATGGTCTCCCGTCCTCGCCCCCAGGGGGACGGGAGGGGATCCGACAGCTGAGATTCAGAGGCTCACAGAAGTCTTCTCCCCCAGGGGCGTCGCCTTGGTGACAAGATGAGGCGGTCGAGGTCTGGCAGTGGCCTGGGCCTGCTCTGGCCCCGCTCTTGTTAGGGGACCCTCACTACCTCTAGCTGGGCTGGCCTTGCACTGGGGCCTCCGTCGGCACCGAGTTCTGCTCACCTGAAAGAGGGCAGATTTAGCCAAAGCACCAAAGACTCAGTTCTTGTCTTGGGGGCTGGGGTGTGACCTGCCAAGAAATGGCTGAAAGGCTTTGGCCTGAGTCTGGAATGCTCCCAAGGGGCCTGTCAGGGGGAGGTGGTGAGACCAAAGCACCTGCCTTAGGATGTAGAGACTTGTACCCCTCAGGAACGTGGGGGCGCCAGTTCCTCCACAGGAATGAGTTCGGCCGCCGGGCCAGAGCCAGCACCGAGACGAACTCAGCCTGAGCTTGGAGTCGTATGTTGGTCCTCAGGATGGACTGTGGGGCCGGCAGATCCTGTGTGATCCAAGGCATCTGCACAGCCGCGCCCATTTAGTTTTCCCTTCCATTCTGGTGACAGCATCTGCCTTTGGGAGTTGCTGCCACGATTAAGTGGGATAATGCGCCCCTGATGATGCTGCCACTTGTTGAGCATGCCTGTGATCAATGTCATCACCTCCAGTGATCGCTGCTGTTGTCATATCAATACTACCCTCAGCATGACCATCATCATCATCACCTTCATCACCATCACCTTCATCATCACCACCAGGATCACCAGGATCACCATCACCACCACCAGGATCATCACCACCACCATCATCACCTTCATCATCATCACCTTCATCACCACCACCATCATCATCATCACCATCTTCAACACCACCAGCATCATCATCACTGTCTTCAACACCACCAGCAGGATCGTCACCATCACCAACATCACCACCACCACCACCACCACCACCATCGCCACCACCAGGATCACCATCACCATCACCACCATCATCACCATCATCATCATCATCTCCACCATCATCCCCATCACCACCACCAGGATTCCCATCATCACCTTCATCACCTTCATGACCATCACCACCATCACCATCACCACCATCATCACCATCATCACCAGCTCACTTCACATCACAGGAAGCACAGACGAGGCATGAGCTCACAGTTTTCAGGACAGCACGGTGGTCCCTGGACTGGACCAGAGGGCGTGTGTGGATGGAAGGTGAGGGGAGACTGAGCAGCCCTTCTCCCTGGTTGTCCATCCGCAGGGTCTCCCATTTCAGCCCCTCTGTCAACAGTGTCTCAGTTGAGTCCCAAGGGACCTGGTGAAATAGGTAGGGATGACTGAGCTGGTGGGCACGCCATCGTTGCTGAGGTCGAGGGTGGTCCGTAAGGCACAAAGCTTCTCCTGATTGGCCAGCAGGTCGGCCAGGCTGTCTCAGAGGCGCACCGCAGCTGCCACGGACTGGGCACTGGTGTGTGGGAAGCCACTGGCCGGAAGCAGCTGTGAATGCTGTCCCTGTAAGTGCTGGGCCCCAGGGCGGCTCTTCCTGAGGGTGGTCACACCTGGCACTGCCTCAAACATAGTAGGTGCTCGAACCTGGTTCTTTTTTTTTAAAAAAAAGATTTTATTTATTTACTTTTAGAGAGAGGGGAAGGGAAGGAGAAAGAGAGAGAGAGAGAAACATCAATGTGTGGTTGCCTCTTGCACACCCCCTGTTGGGGACCTGGTCCGCAACCCAGGCATGTGCCCTGACTGGGAATCGAACCAGCCAGGCTTTGCCTCACAGGCCCGTGCTCAATCCATTGAGATGGTTAACAGATGAAAGAAGGAGGGAGGCCCGTGACATCCACGTCTCTTCCCCAGTCTTCCCAGCGGTGCTGTGCTGTGCTGTGCGTGCGTGCAGGACGGGAATCATGCCCCCCACACACGCAGAGGGGCCGACGGGAAGAGAAGGCTCGTTCTCTGGTCACGCCAACTTTGCATCGCTCGTTAGCTCCGTTTGGAGACTGCGTCTTTGCGAAACGCCACACTCTGAAACCCGCCACGCCGGGGCCCATACACGCGTTGTTCTCACTGCAGGACCCGCCGGGGACCTGGGGTGGGGTGGGTGGGCCTGTGTTAACGCATGCCAGGCGCGGGGAGCAACAGGGGCCCCGCCGTCTCAGGTGAGAGAGCGTGGGGCATCCGCACGGCCGGGGTGGGGGCGGGCCCACACCTGCGGGGGCCTGCAGGACCCGTCACCGCCTTTCTCTCCTGGCTCCAGTTACGGTTCTTGCTCACAGCGGGATATGCGGCCGGAGCCCTGAACCTTCCAGGTGGCCACACTGACCAGTGGACACCGCCAGGGGTGTCCCGAGAGGGATGTTGCAGGTGTGCCATGGGGAGGGGTAAAGCCTGATGTGGGGGGACTGGAGTGGAAGCTGGAGATGGGGCGGGGGTGGGACAGGCAGTGACCTTGTTGGAGAACTCAAGATGTCTCCCAAGGACCCCAAGAGCCCCTGAGCCTGCAAGGCTGTCTCCCACCTTCCCATTTAGTCCTGGGCCGTGCCGGCTCCTCCTGGGCTAGGCCAGGTCCCCCTCCCCCAGGCCCCCCCATCTCATGCAGGCTACCCACCCGTGTTTGCAGAACCAAGGAGCCGAGCTTACCCAGTGTGGCAGGAGAGAGAGCGGCCAGGGCTTACCTGCGCCAGGTGAGGGGCTCTGCAGGTGCAAGAGAGGATGTAGCGGCCCACAGGCCAGGTCACAGCTCGGGGACCACGGAAGCTCCCGGAAACAGGAGGGAGGCTGGGCCTGGGGCGTCCCTCCCTGGACTCCAGCACCTGCCAGCAGCAGGTGCCGTATGTGGCGAAGGCGGGGCCTTGAGGCTGGGGCTGTCCCCATGCAGCCGTCCGTGGCGGCCCCGGCTGGGGTGCGTGCCGGCGACTCAGGCCCGGGCGCTCGCAGCTGGTCAGCCGGCTGGTTTGCGGGTCCCGACGCGGGCCCCTCACGCTGCGCCCCCTCTCTGTTCGCAGGTCTGGCCGTCCATCAGATTGTCACCGTCACCGTGTCCCTCATCATGGTCGTAGCTGCTCTGATCACAACTCTTGTCTTAAAAAACTGGTAAGGACCCTCGGTCCTCCGGTCCGCACGTGGGGGTGGTGGGGGCCCTGGCGAGGTGCACGCAGGGACATCCTAATTTTCCAGCCTGGCCCCCTGCCCCTGCCCCCGCCCAGGGGATTGTTCCTCTGCCCTCCAGCCATGGGCACCCCCGAGCACGGCCGCTGCGCGAGCCCAACATCGCCACTTCAGCGGCAGGCGCCTCCTTCTAGTCAGATCCAGGCGCCTTCGGACCCAGGGCCCACCCCCTCAACCCTCTTGTCTTTATTTTCTGGCAGCAGCCTGGGTGGAGCTGTGCCTGCCCCTCACTGCCCCTCGCTGTCCCGGGCTGTCCCAGGCTGTCCCAGGTTGTCCCAGGCTGTCCCAGGCTGTTTCTGGGCTGTTCCAGGCTGTTCCAGGTTGTCCCAGGTTGTCCCAGGCTGTCCCAGGCTGTCCCAGGCTGTCCTGGGCTGTCCCGGGCGCCCAGTGCTGGCCCACCCCTCCTCTCGCCCCGCCTCCCTCCCTCAATGAGCTGCCCTGTGTCTGCTGAATTAGGTTACTGCTTTGCTCCAGGCGGCCTGTCTTTGCCTATTTCCTCCTGGAAATTGGCCTATTTTGAGGTTGGCCTTGCTGGGTGTACACACCTGCTACACCCCTGGGAAAGCATGGAGCTGCTGAGTGACCCCCGCCTGCCAGCTGCCCCTCCCCCAGCCAGCGTAGCTCCTTTCGGCATCAAAGCCCAAACTCCCTGGCAGAGGAGCTTGCCCCACACTGCTCTGTTGCCTGCAGACACTGGTAGGAAATCCTCTGGGGCCGATGGGCGGGGGCTGCCCAAGCACCCGCCAGCAGAAGGGTTGAAAGCTGGCGGTCAGCCAAGGCAGGCAGGGAGGCTCCGTGGGGTGCAGAGCTCACGCAGGCCGGCAAGGCCTGCAGCCGCCTCTGATGGCCAGCAAACCCGGGACCCTGGGCGTTTTCTAGGCAGATGCGGTGGACGGATGACCCTGAGCCCACAGCAGGCTTCCTGGGCGGGGCCGGACCCCGTGAGTGGATGCGTGGTGCCCACATCAGCTGAGCATCCTGTGGAAGGAAAACCCCTCCCCCAAGGAGACCGTGGTTCTAGGGACCCGCTGTGTGACAGACAGGCCGCCAGCTCCCCCTTGGTTCCCCTACACGTTTGGATTTGCAGCAAACCGTGCCATAGCCCTTCAGGGGAGACGGCCCGGCCCTGGGCGAGTGGTTCCGTGACCTGGGGGTTGGGCTCCAGGCCAGCAGTGGGGGGGGGGGTCCTCTTTCGGGAGAGAGGGCAAAGCAGGGGCATGCCACCACTTATGGGGGGGTGGGCTCACAAAGACCCTTTGCAGCCCCTCACTGGTGGTCAGCTCTGAGCATAGAGGGCCCGAGTGGAGAAGGAGAGCTAGCCCCCAAAGTGGGGGCTCCCCAAATTTCCTCATAGCTGCCTTTCTCCAAAGGGTGGGAACTCCACCCCCACCCCACCCCCTGCCTGGGAACTTGCCAGAGTGACATCCAGGAACAGGAGGTCTCTCTGCTCGTCACTGCGTCTGACCCCGTGGCTCACGAGGGTCAGGGTCCCGTGGCCATCTTAGGGGCCACCTGGAAGCCTCTGTGGCCCAGGGGAACGGGGAAGCGAGGCAGGTCCCCGCGGGGCACGTGGCAGTCCTCTCCACAGACCCCATCGGGGTGAAGGCAGGGCAGGGGAGAGGTTTGGACATCAGATTGGTCCCCAAAGATAACTATATAGTTGCCCCCAAAATGCATGATCAGGCCACCCCAGCCTGTGCACACGGGTCCCCCCCTTGGGGACCCATCCATTTTCAGCCTGTCAAGCGTTCCAGGGGACGGGGGAGGGGACCAAAGTTCTGCTGGCTGGCTGGCGCTCTTCAGCCAGACAGGGCCTCAGCTCTGGGTGAGAGAGCGCGGCCACACCCCCAACGACCCTCCCTGCGAAAGGGACACCTTGGAAACCCACATTTCACTTAAAAGAGGTGCTGATTGCTTGATTGCGGTTGATCTTTCTGAAGAGGCCGGGAGTTACCCTCTAACACTGAGCGGTGTGCGGCGAAGGCCTGGAGAGAAGGCTGCGCGGCTTCAGGGCGGGAGCTGCCTTTGCCGGGCCAGCCTGGGCCTGCCACCCACCCCTGCCCCACCCGACGCCGCTCTCTTCCAGCTGCGCCCAAGGCGGGAACCCCCGAAGGAACAGCCACCAGCGGAAGATCAACCAGCAGGAGGAGAGCTGCCAGAACTTGACGGACTTCACCCCCGCCCGGGTGCCCAGCAGCCTGGACATCTTCACGGCCTACAACGAGACCCTGCAGTGCTCCCACGAGTGCGTCCGGGCGTCCGTGCCCACGTACGCCGACGAGACGCTGCACTCCGTGGGGGAGTACAAGTCCACGTTCAATGGGAACCGGTGAGCCCGGGTGGGGGGTGCGGCCGCCCCTGGGCTGCCAGCGCTAGGGGCTCGGTGCGGGCGCAGGGCCGGGGACAGGCGGGAGGCAGGCACCCTTCGCGTGTCTCTGAGGGTCCGGCAGGTGCGAGGGTGGACAGGCGCAGACAGAGGACACAGCGGGCGGCAGCCAGGACCCCCGTCCAGACCGCAACTGGGGGGTGGACCAGACGCCTTCCTGCCCCGATGCCCCATGGTGGGTGTCCTCACCCGGAGCTCCGAGCCAGCTCTGTAGCCGGTCCTCCCAGAGGCCAGCGGCCCGGATCGGTTTTCCCCGGTCGGCATCTCTGAACCCCGCCGATAAAATGTCCGCAGCAAATCCAGCAAAGCTATCAAACATCAACCAGACTCCCGGTTATTAAATGCTTTTTTTTTTCCTTTTTATTAATCACCTGTAATCCTTTAAAGAAGACACAGCCCTGAAACCATCCCTGGGGATACTCCAGAAACCCTGAGTCAGCTTCGGAAGGTTTATCCAGAATTAGATTAAAATGTCAATAAGCTATTTTTTTAAAAACAGGCATATACTCATGCCTCATTTTAGAAATTAAAAAAAAAAAACTGCAACAACCTCATCTTCGGAGGGAACAAGGGACGGTTTGCGGGCCACCATCAGAAAAGGATAGGCAGCGGGGACACCGGCACAGGCGCCGTGAGCGCCCCTCCCCCCGGAACCAGGATGGGGAGACTCGGGGTGACTTCCCGCTGCAGTTAGCACAGCCTCATCCGGTCCCTGAGAGCAGGGCCGTCCCCGAAGCTCCCGGTGTCCCCGCGTGGGACCACCTTCCCCGTTGTGTGCCAGGCGCCCCTTTCCCGGGGGAGGAGGGTGGGGAGGGACGCGCTCGGGGCCGTCCTCCCAAATGCCACGTTGCCTTCGCCCGAGGCCGCTAGGGGAGGGTGCGGGAGGGCTCCCCACCCCAGCTTCCCAGGGGGACTGGCGGGAGGGTTTTCCCTCCCTGCGCCCAAGTGTGCGTGCGGTTTGCGTGCGAATCCTGGCTGAACCGCGCATCAGTCTCGGAGGGACAGGGGGCGGTGGTGGGTAGGTCACCATGTCACCTCGTCCCAGGCCCTGCCCCTGTGTCCTGTGCCAGCCCCGCGCGTGAGCAGGGAAGTTCCCAGGCCCTGGCGAGGAAGCATGGGGTGAAACAGGCTGTTGCTTTTGTCCTAAGGTGGCGCTCTGCTGGCCCTCACTGGCCTCAGGGATTGCTTAGTCTCCACGGTGACAAAATACAGGGATGGCATCTTCGGAGTCAGGCCCCGCCCTCTTCTAATGTGTGACAATGCAGGTCGAGTCCCTGTCCTCTCAGGCAGAGACCCCAGGTTTTGTGCTGGTCCCACGATTGAAATACTAAAATCCAGAGGTGGCCCCAGTGCTGCTGGGATGCTGGCCTCCTGGCCTTCACCCCGAGCCCTCCTGCGACCGGTCCCTCAGGCTCTGTGTCCTCCAAGGCCACCCAGGGTGGACAGGGCGCTAGCCGGCCACAGGGAGGGCAAGGGTCCCTTCCTGCCCAAGGCCGGTGGGTCCCAGCTGAGCCCCACCTTCCTGGGAGGGGTTGGCGGGGGGCGGCTTCTTTGTGTCCGGAGAAGCCAGCTCCCGGCAGCAGGCCAGAGCGGCCGAGCCAGCCCGCTCTTCTGCTCCCCACAGGCCCTCCTCTTCGGACCGGCACCTCATCCCCGTGGCCTTCGTGTCCGAGAAGTGGTTTGAAATCTCCTGCTGACTGGCCGAAGTCTTTTTTACCTCCTGGGGGCAGGCCAGACACCACGTGTCTGTTTCATGGTGCGTACCTCTCGCTGGGGACTGGACTCCCTTCCCCTCCCCCGTGCCCCCTCTGGGAGAGCGAGGGGCCCTTCCTGCGTGGGGACACCTTGGGTGGAAGTCCAGCGTTGTCACAATTTCTGAGCCAAGCCGGGGTGGGGGGCCGGGCTTGCCCACTCTCTGCTGCACCTGTTAGAAACGCCCCCACGTCCCAGTGCGGGGTGACCAGCACTCAGGCCGCCTGACCTGGCACCGGGGCCGTGTCTGCCAGCGTGTCTCCATCCCCAGGGAAGGCCGCGGTTAGCGGGCCTGCAGGGCAGGGGAAGCCAGCTCCAGGGACAGCTCTCACGCCTGCCGGGAGCAGCAGGCGGTCCAGGTGGCGGCGGCGAAGAGGGCGTACTTCCCACCATCCCTCGCCCTGACGTGGGGCGGGGGCGCGGGGCGGAACCATAATACAAGTTTGAAATATAAAAATAGGAGACAAGAAGGAAAATGACGAAGAAAGAAGGCACTGACTAATTTGAAGCGGGCCCGGTACCAGAGCAGGATGGAGTTTCCACGCTCCGCTGGTCGGGAACATTTGCTTTCCTTTCAAGGGTATTAACTCTGACGCCAACGCCCGATCGCCGCCTCCTGGGCCGAGCTCCCCGTCAGCTCGGCATCTCGGCCCCCTGGCTGCACGTGCCGGGCCGCAGCCGGTAGAAGCAGCCCCAGGCTCCAGGCCTTTTAAATTTGTTTTTCTTTTGGGTGCTTGGTTTTCTAAGGATCCTCATTTTGCTCACCCACAGAAAGCAGCTTCCCCCCCCTTCCCCGATACTCCTTCTGAACGTGAGGTCAGATCCCTTCCTCCACTAGGGACCCCAATTTCTAGGATGGTCATCGATGCGTGAGAGTGTTTTTTCTCTCTCCGCCCACCTTCTGCTGTGGGGACTGAATGGGCAAAGCCATCGTCAGAGTCGGGGACAGGGCCCGAGGCAGGGAGGGGTCTTCTCGGGCCCTCACGGGACGCCGAGGACTCAGCTCGCAGCCCTTAGCTGGGGCCGGAGCAGCCGGCTCGCCGCCTTCAGAAGCAGGAAAGGATGGGTCAGTTCCTGGTCCAGGTCCTGATGAAGAGCGTGTTTAAATTAAATTTCCAAATTAAATCTCCAGCCCTCCCTTCCTGTCCCGAAGCCAAAATGACCTGCTTAGCGTTCTGTTCAGCCAACGGGCGAAGAAATGTAATTAGGTTAGAATGGAAAGCGAGCCTCCCCCTCCGACGCCTTTGCTGAGATTGCGCGGAAAGCAGGCAGGATGCGTTCCGTCCCCTCGTTCAGGGGCCAGGCACGCCGGGCATGACCCAGCCATCGGAAGCCTGTGCCTTTGTCCGTTTGAGGGGAAACCTCATTAAGGCCACAGGGAGCTCCCTTTGCTGCAAGCAGACTGGCAGAGGGGACCTTGTACATTATTAGCAGGGGAGGCCGCACCTGTCTCTCCACGGGCCAGCCCCGCAATGGCCGGCATCTCTGTTAGGGCTCCTAAAGGGCCATGAGACCATCACACCTGGGCGATGCCCGCCTGCGCGTCCAGGACCTCTGCTCCCTTCCTCCTCCAAGACCTGACAGGTCTTGGGCCCGCAGGCCTGAAGGCACAACACGCCTTTGGCTTCAGGTAGCCCCGCCACGGGACACTTCTCCAATGCAGACCTTCGAATAGCAGCACGTGGGAGCGCTCAGACGTCTAGGAACCCAGTCAAGTTCAGTCCCCCCGGCAACCCCACCTGCACACAGGGGGGAGGGAGGCCTGGGGTGGTTAGGCGACTTGCCCAAAGCCCATCCGGCTGTAAGGGGCGGAGCTGACCAGCCCCAGGCCAGTAGGTCCCCAGGCAGCAAGGTGTCCGGGCCCCACCCCCCAGCTGCACCTAGGAGCCGTCTGGGGAGCACGCTTACAGAGGGAGGGGCCCCTCCATGTCCGAAGACCTTGACCGGCTCGGATCCAGGTAGACGGAGGATCCAGGTAGACGGTTGGGGAGGTGAGGAGAGCCTGCAGGACCTGCTGACGCCCAGCCGCGCCCAGCCACGCCCAGCCACCGCGCCGGCGAACACCAGGCAGAGGGTGAGGACCGGGAGGGCTCTGTGTACCGCCTGGTTAGCCCCCAATAGATGCTTAAAGATTCCGCAGCTGCGCGTCGGGCGGACCGTTTATCGCTCGCTGGGAAGAAAACCTGCGGAGGCGCGGCGTCCCCGAGTCTCGTAATTAATGCCTGGACATGAGCACCGAGCAGAGGACAACCAGGAAGATCTCTCCCGTTCGCTAGGGTCCTTATTACCCCTTAAATAAATAGCAATTAATACTAAAACATTTAATTAAGGCCTAAGAGCCGGCGGTGACATTTATTGCCGGCATGGCTGCTAAGCCTCTGCAAATGCATTTTTAATGACGCCGTAGCCGTTTGTCACCAGGCCGTCTGGTCTGCGTGCGCTAACCCACGTGTGCGTCTGGGACCAGACGTGGCCGGGTTCGCTTCCCCCCCCTCCCCCCACCGCAGGCGGGCAGGGCAGGTGGGCGTGCAGTGGGCGGGCAGGCGGACGCAGGCGCCCCGGCCGGGCCAGCACTCGCTGGGCCCCCGGACTGAGCCTTTGCGGTGGATTCCAGCGGAGCCGGGCCGCAGAGCTGCCTCCACGGCGCGGCCGAACCGAATGCCCGGGACAAGACCTGAGGAAGTTGCAAACAGGGACCTCAGACCCTCCTGCCGCTGGCTGGTGGGCTCACGGCCGGTCGTTTTTTGCACAGCAAGTAAACTTCAGAAAAGCTCACCAGCGCCCAGATCCTTCCCACTGGCCAAGGCCACCTCATCCCAAACAGAGCTGGAGACGGCATGAAGGCATCCATCATGCGGAATTACCGTTTTCAACAACGCGCGCAGACATGATAATAAGAAAACGGGGAAAGCACCTGAGCCTCACCGCTTTGTTCTAAAAAACACACTAACGGCATCACCAGCGTCTGTCACCCGAAGGGACACTTCTTCCAAAGCAACACGCAGACGCTTCTACAAACCATCTGTCTGAGCTGAGAACCAAGAAGACTACCCGCTCTGGGCGGGGAGAAGCTAGCCGGTGGCCACGGCGCTCCAGGGCGACTCTGGGCTCTTGGTGTTGCAAAAGCAGGTGCCGGTCATGAACCTCACGACCCACCCACCCTACGGCTTGTAGCCAGTGGGGCCCGGTGAGCGGAGACCCCCCTTCCAAGCAGCAGGGGGCACTGGTTTCCCCAAAGTCCGAACTGGCCTGGATCCCCATCTCGGACCACGAGGCAACACGCAGCTTCCTTTTCGGACCTTGCGTGGACGCCCTCCTGGGTGTCCTCCAGCCAGGCCCTCCCGGGCTTGCCGCATCTGCCTTTCCCACCGGGCGGGGCTGCATGTCCCTCTTTGTCCCTCCTGAAGTTCGTGCCCAGTTGACAGCCTTTGGAGCAGAAAAACCGGATTCCCCCCCCCGAGGGAGCCGAGTACAAGCAGCAGGGTTTGGGCAGGAACATAGGGCAGACCCAGAGCGGGGACAGCCTCGGCCCCTCCTCCCCGTTGGGGTGACTCGGTGAATCCATGTGCTTCTGCAGGAAGCCAGCATTGCTGTTTTTTTAAAAAATATATATATTTTATTGATTTTGCTATTACAGCTGTGCCAGTTTTTCCCCCTTTGTCCCCCTCTACCTGGCACCCCCATCCCTTGCAGCAATCCCCCCTTAGTTTATGTCCACGGGTCCTGCACGTAAGTTCTTTGGCTTCTCCATTTCCCATACTATTCTTAACCTCCCCCTGACTATTTTGTACCTACCAACTATGCTTCTTAAACCCTGCACTTCCCCCCATTCTTCCCCTTCCTCCTCCCTGCTGATCACCCTCCACGTGATCTCCATTTCTGTGAGCCTGTTCCTGTTCTGGTTGTTTGCTTAGTTGGTTTTTTAGATTCAGTTGTTGATCGTTGTGTATTTGTTGCCATTTCAATGCTCATAATTTTGATTTTCTTTTTCTTAGATAAGTCCCTTTAACACTTCATGTATTAATGGCTTGGTGATGATGAACTCCCTTAGCTTTACCTTGCCTGGGACGATCTTTATCTGCTCTTCGATTCTAAATGACAGCTTTTCTGGGTAGAGGAATCTTGGCTGTAGGTCCCTCCCTGCTTTTCATCACTTTGAATACTTCTTGCCAGCCCCTTCTTGCCTTCAAGGTTTCTTTTGAGGAATCAGCTGACAGTCTTACGGGAACTCGTTTGTAGGTAACTAATTGCTTTTCTTTTGCTGCTTTTGAGATTTTTCTCTTTATCTTTAAAATGTGTCATTTTAATTATGATGTGTCTTGGTGTGGTCCTCTTTGTGTCCAAATTGTTTGGGACTCTCTTTGCTTCCTGGACATGTATGTCTATTTCCTTCACCAAATTAGGGGAGATTTCATTCATTATTTTTTCAAATAACTTTTCCATTTTTTGCTCTTCCTCTTCTCCTTCCAGCACCTTGTAATTTGGATATTGGTACATTTGGAAATATCCCAGAGGCTCCTTATTCTGTTCTCGTTTTTTTTGAAGTCTTATTTCTTCCTGCTGTTCTGGTTGAATAGCTTATTTCTTCCTTATGTTCCAAATTGTTGATTTGAATCTTGGCTTCATCCCCTCTATTGTTGGTTCCCTGTGGATTTTTCTTTATTTCCCTTAATACAGCCTTCATTTCTGCCTGGGTCTTTTTTATGCTATTGCAGCACCCAGCGATTTCTTCGAACATCCTGATCACCAGTGTTTTGAACTCTGCATCTGATAGGTAAGCTTATCTCCATTTCATTTAGTTCTTTTCCTGGAGTTCTGTTCTTTCATCTGGGCCATGTTTCTTTGTCCCCTCATTTTGGCAGCCCCCCTGTGTTTGTTTCTGTGTATTAGGTAGAGCTGCTTTGACTCCCTGTCTTAGTAGTGTGACCTGTTGTAGAAAAGGCACCTGCCTGGATGACTGTGGCTTCTCTAAATTCCTTGCTTGTCCGAGTCCCATGCAGCTCGATTTTCTGATGCATCTGGATGACGCTTGTTTTGTAGTCTAGTTGTAATCTTTGCTGCCGTTGTGTGCAGAGTAAAGCACGTTTTACCTGTGCCTCCATCTTGGTCGGAAGTCTCTCGATCTGACATCAGTGGATTCAAGGAGACACAGAGGGCTGTCCCAAAAAGCAGGAAGAGCACAGAAATGGAAGATCTAAGCAGGGGCCCAAGTGAGGTGTTCTTTCCCCGAGGCACCTGGGCTCTCAAGCTATTTCCTAACCGAAGATATTTTCACTAATGTCTGACTGAAATACAGCATTTTCCTGGGTTGCAGGTTTGGTCCCCAGGTGGGGTGCATGCGGGAGGTGGCTAACCCTCGTTTCTCTCTCTTCCTCTCCCTTCCACCCCCTCTGCCCATGGCTGGCAGGTGGGTGGTCCTGGCCGCTGCCACTCGCCTGCACCTTGCCGCAGCATGGCTTCCCAGCGCTGCTCTCCAAATCGCAAGCAAGTCCAGGCTCAGGCTTGGGGCTCTCTCTGCCTCTCTGTCTCTGAGACGCTGGGCAGAGGCAGATGCCTGTGGGTTAGTAAGAGGCTCCCGTCCCCCATTGCCATCGGTCATTGCTCCGAGAGGCCCTCCGTCTGTCGATCCTTAACACCTGCGCCCCTTCAGCACCCACCTGCAGGCAGGGGCTGAGGCCAGGGCCTCTCTCACTCGGCACAGATCTCCCTCTCCGGGCCAGGAACAGAGCTGGAACTGGGTGATCCAAAAAAAGGTGGGCCTGGCAGGCACCCCCTGACGCCTGGGGTGACTCATGCATGACACACAGCCAGATAAAAACCACTGCTGCTCATCCTATAACCGAGAAATCATAGAACCGGAGTCACCAATGGACCGAAATGCAGCGGAGCCTGTGGGTAGGGAAGGGGCTGTGTCCAGGAAGGACCGTCCACAAACACCTGAGGTCTGAGGTCCAGGCGCGTGGGAGGAGGTGGAACACAGCGAGGGGAGGGGCGGGGTCCATCACATCTGGAAGGACCCAGGAGGTGGCATCTGAAAAGCAATGAGGAACCTTCGAACGGAAAACCCCCGAGGGACGGCTGGCCGAGGGGAAGTGCGGGCGCCGCCCCTGTCACCGGATCCAGGTCGGAGATCAGCCTGGGCAGCAGCTCTCTGGAAGCTCCCTCCCACCCCGGTCCAGTCCGGGAGCGAGGAGGGGTGCCGCTGGTTGCCACGCTGAGACCATGGACAGCAGCTAAAACCAGAGGCAGCCCCGGTCACCGGAGCAGGCGGGATGCTCATCAGGACCAGCTTTTAAATTTTTTAAATGTGTTAGAAGTTGTGGTAAGATGTAGGAAACATAAAACGGACCCTCCCGACCATTTTTATGTGCCCAGCCCGGTGGCGTTGGCACATCGACACCACTGTGTGGCCGCCACCACCATCCTCTCCAGAACTTCCCACCTTCTGGAACTGGAACTCTGCCTCACTGAACACCAGCCTCCCGGCCCCGCCCCCAGCCCCTGGCTCCCGTCTACTCTCTGTCCCTGGGGGTCGGACTCCTGCAGGGACCTCGCCGCCGAAGTGAGACTCAGCGGTGCTGGGCTCCACATGTTTTAACGCTCAGAAAATCAGAGGGAAGGTAGACGTGCCAAATGCACCCTTCCCTCTGCTTTAATTATTTCACTTTTCCAACCCCTGCCCGCCCCGCCCCAAAGATCCTAGAAATTGGAGGAGGCGGGTGGGGGCGGGGCGCAGTTCGAGCACAGGCACCAGGGTGGTCTGACGGGGTGTCCCAGTGGGGAGGGTGATCCCACAGGGCCACCGCACAGGTGGCGTCTGAGGGGGAAGGCAAGGGGAGGCGATGACGGGGGTGCCGCCTGCGTCCCCCAGACTGGCAGCCCAGCCTGGCTCCCGGTGCAGGGGTGGGGACAGCTTCTCCATCGATGACTGTGACTGACCTGAGGTCCCGGGCCCGCCCTGGGGTGCCCCGGGGTGTGTGTCCGGGTGCCGTGGGACATCCTCCTCCGCTGAGGACACGGTGTCGGTTAGCCGGGAGCGCGGTGGCCGGGGCTTGGTTGCTGAGGCTCAGGGCAGCCGCACAGACTCACCCTGCCCTTGGCCGGCTGCCAGGTAACCTCTTCCTGTTTTCTCTCCACACAGGATTCCGTTGGTGAACCTGTAAAAACTTCAATTAAATTACAAAAACCTAAAACCAAACTCTCTAAGGGGGAGGGTCCCCGCACCTACCACCTCTGTTTGCCGGTGGGGAACTCGGAGCAGGGCGCTATAGGCCAAATATATTTTTATAAAGATGCCCGCGCCTATGGGGGCCTGCCTCCTCCGTGCGCTCGGGAGAACGGCGGTGAGGGACGCCAGCGAGGACCTGGAGACGGCGAGGGACGCGGGCGCCGCGACAGGGGCGCCTGGGGTTTGTGCCGCGATTCGGAACCTGTGCCAATAATACCACATGTGCCATGGACGGACCCGGAAGACGTGGTGACACGCCGAAGCCGAGAGAGCCACGTGTCGCTGTCTCCCAGAAAACAGGGGTGGGAGTCTCTTCCGGTAGAGTCGCTATTTCTGGTTAATCTCGATGTATATAAATCTATAAAGACACACGCGCACACACACACACACGCGCACACACTTTTTTGTACTGTAGCAATTTTTGAATATCTTCAACGTTCCTTTTTAAAAATAAGTGTTACCGGTGACAAACCTGATTTATTTAACATGCTTAGTATGAGCGGAATCAACTGGTGTTTTCTACTGTGCAAACTCACGCGCACGCCGCACACGGCCTCACATGCAGGCACACACCCAAACACGCGGACATCTCCGCGCGCGTGTACATATATGCGTCTACTGGAAATGCAGTCCCACGCGTGAGCATATTCCTTCTGGCGACCCGGCATCTCACCACCACCCGTCCGGGCGACGGCCTTGACCCGCCCCAGCAGACCCACGGGAGACACGTCCTGCGTCTGCTGGACATTCGGTGACGGCGCCGGACGTGCGGCCTGTTATCGAAGAGTGTCGTGGTTTTGTATACATACTTATATACATAGATATATATATACACACGCACATAAATACTCTCTTCTCCGGATCGGTTGTTTCTGTAGCCGGCTGTGAACACGCGGGCCTGGGTGCCGGACCGGGCGGGTGGCGGAGCCCTGGCCATCTTTGTGTTATATAAGCGTAGATCGAATTAAAGAAACTTTCCAGTTCCAAAAATTAAAGGAATGTGTCCTTACCACGTGTGTGTGTGTGTGTGAGCGCAGAGCTCGGAGACTGACGAGGGCCCCGGTGTGTGTGTCTGAAAACCAGAGAGAAGCCGGTGTGCCAGCCGAGCCCGGGCGTGGCCTGCTCTCCTTCCCCACCGTGTTCGTGGACGGAGGTCGCCGGCTCTTTCTTGAGCCCAAGGGCGACTTTGAACCTCAGGGAGACTGTAGCGAACACAGTGTCTCCTGTGGGTTCCCGCCGGCCAGCGTCTGGGTGTCGCCCCCGCAACTCCCCTGGGGAGCTTCCCTGTGGAAACGGCATGGCGGAGGCTGGGGCCTCGTTACCGAAAATCCCAACCACGCACGGTGCGTTAGAAACACTGCTCTCTCCCAGGCGGGCGACCCCCCACCCCCACCGCGAGCCCCACCTTATGAAGGTGCCGGTGTCCATCCTGCTGCCGGAGGGGCCACCGTGTGAGACGGGGGGGCCCCCTGAGGGCCTCGGCCCCCGTTAGAGAACACGCCCTCCTCACAGGCCCCCAGTCCCCTGCGTGTGGCTGGTCTCCTATAAACAGCCCTCTTGCAACGATGATCTTACTGGTTGGGCACTCGGACCAATCCAATGCAAAGGTTAAAGGTCAGGCAGACCGCTATACCCCGTGCCCACTTCTCCTCCCACGGGGCTCCGTCTCCCTCTGAGACACCTTGGAGTGGGCTGGAAAGGGTGGCGTTTGCACCTCCTGAAACGGGGAGGGTGGGCAATGCCGGCGGAGGGAGTGTGTGCAGCCTGCAGCATCAAGCTCCGTCCTTGCTCGTGTGGCTCACGAAGTTGGAGAGTCGGTTTGCTTTTGTTTTGTCTTTCTGCTTTTGGTTTTGCCATTTTCCCTGACCAGGCGAGGCCAGCTCGGCGTGAGCGCCAGCCCAGGGCTGGCAGCGTCCCCAGGCCGTGGAGCCTGCTGCTCTGCTCTTCGACCCTGAGCTGCAGGGAGCCCAGCTGGGAAGGAGGTGGCAGCTCCGGGACCCTTGTCCCCCGAGAGCGGGAACCCGGGATTCCAAAGGGGCCTCCATTGAGTGTCCACCACCTCACCTCCGACTCCAGGCCACGGCCTCCCTCTGGATGCCCGAACTCTTTCTGGAGTGCCACTGGACACGGAGCCACGGAAGGGAGATCTTCCACCAGCCCCCTGCTCACACACCGTGGCGGACAGCCTAAGACAACAGCCCCCTGCGTCCCCCACCCCACCTGACCGACACACAGCCAGACACGCCACGCCGGCACACTCCGCCCTGGGCAGGCCAGTTCTGCGCCGACGTCCGTCAGAGCCGGTCAGCAGGGGGAAGGCTACCATTCCGTTGCACGGGGATCGAGGGCATGAGTGTCGAGATGTTTCGTTTGTTTAATAGTTTCCTGGAAACATCACCTCCGGACAAGGAGAGAGTGAGTGAAGGGAGCAGGTTTACACACCTCGGCCCCACCCGCGGTGAAGTCTGTGAAACGAAAGCTCGGGAAGTCCGGACCAGGCACCGCGGCGCGAGCCCAGGTCTGTTCCCAAACCCGCTCCAGGGCCCGAGGTGCGCGGCTGGCGTCCTTCCTCGGCTCCAGGCGACGCCCTGGGTCATCGGGTCCTCTCTGCCCGGCTTTCTGGAGTTGAGAGTCTGACAGCATGTCCCCATGTGTCCCCGTCCACATGTGTCCAGGGCCCGCCTTTCCACTCCCTTCAGCTTCCTTTCCCCCTCAGGCAAGGCGCCCAAAGGAAGGGCAGTGTGGCTCGGTGAGATCCCCCCGTTTTCATCCAGCTCCATCTCTCCGGCAGTGACTCCGAAGCCCCACCGTCCCAGGGCCCCTGGGCAGCGCTCACTCCTCCCGGCTGACCCGGGGGTCCCTGCAGCTTTCCGAATGCCTGGGCTTGGCTTCGGGGACTCTGTGCTGGGAGGTCAAGTCCACGTCTAGGCTCGATCCCTTCTAAGCTTCAAGAACTTGAGGTCATTTTTATCTGGCTGGCAAAATGGGCGTAATTACTTTTGTTGGCAAATTCCGAGGGCCACGGGGAAGAGGTTCGGGGCATGGCCAGGCAGGCCGGCTCCCCGGCCCCTCCCACCGGGCACGATGCCAGAGCGTCCATTGGAAGCCAGCCACGTGCCCACCAGCTGCTCTCACTCCGTGGGGGAGGCCAGGGTTGTGACGATTCACCGTGGAAAGGAGAGACCACTTGGGAAGCTGTGTTTCCCCCCAAGTGCCCCTGGCCCTTCTCAATCCCGAGTTTCGGGGTGGGGGGGGCTCCCAGATAGTCTCTGGGTCCTTCGCAGAGCTCTTTCAGCAGAGACACCCGGACTCAGCACCCCGGCCAGCTGTCTGGGCCTGGCCAGTGGGCGCGCAGTAGGGACAGCGTAACGATCTCGTGGCTTCGGGCCCTCTTCCTCCTCCTCACGGCTCCACCGCCCCCTCGCCACAGGCCCGCACCCCTCCAGCCCTCCTCCCAGCCTGGTGTCTGGACTTCGGGCCTGGACGCCCCTCCCACTGTGAAATGGGCACATCAGAGACTTGACCCTTTCGCCTTGTCCCGTCTCCACTTGACTCTACTGCCCATGGAGACATTCCGTCGTTTTTGCTTCTCGCCCCACGCGGTCCACTCTCCTCTGTGGCCGAGGAAGCCGGGCTGACCCCGTCTCCAGGAAGGTTAGAGGGGCAGCCAGGACGGAGGCTCAGGCCGGGACCTTCCCCCTTTGGCACATGGGCATCGCTGCAGGCCTGCTGGGCACCCGCACTCGAACACCGCCTTCCTCCTTCAGCCGTGAGTCTCAGCATCCCCCGGGCTGGGCTGCCTTTTCCCAGGTTCCACCATCAGCCCCGCAAGTCACGACGGGAAAAGATGCTGAGACCCTCCCGAGCTCTGTGGACGTTCTGGGGCCATTCTTGTTCCACCGCGTGAGTCCCGTGAGAGGACATCACTCGTGCGTGCAGCTAGAAGAGCGACCACTCTGCGGGTCCCCGTCTCTCGCGGGTCACACTCACCCACTGCTCCTTCAGCGGCCGCGATGAAGCCCCGCACGTCGGCGATACGGCAAGGAGCAGGGTGCACAGACCTGCCCCGTGGCTTTTACCCCCTGCTCCGGGGGAGGCGGGCATTGACACGGAAGCAAACGAAATAACTCCCAGAGGTGATGGCGGCTCGGTGATAGGAAGGTAATGGAGCAGGTGGCAGGAGAAGTGGGGAGGGAGGGAGTTCTTGGAGTTTTCGGTCTCCTGTCCTCGCCTGTTGGAACATCTTCTGTCTACCAAGGGCTGGCCTGGGGGTGAAGGGGGCAAGACAGTGTCACTCCTGCCTCCTGGGTTCACCACGGTCTGGTGCCAAAGGGCACGTCCGGGTCATCACACACTCCCACCTGGTTTCCACCGAAGCCCGCCTGTCGTTCCAGCCGGGAGCTCAGCCGCAGTGGTGCTGTCTCTCCCAGGGGCTGCCCCAGGCCCATGCCACCCTGTCGGGTCACCCTGAGGTCAACCAGGACCCCAGCAGGACAAAGGTTTTCGAGGACAGAGATGCAGCCCGTGGGGCACCAGGGCCCCCGGGACAGTGCTGCCTCCTGGTAAGAAAGGCGGCTGCCTCTCCGAAGTCACCTTCCACGCTGTTCCCGTGTGTCTTTGACAGCACCTGCCTTGACCCGAGCAGCACTTCCAAAGCAGGCTGCGACTCAGGAAATCTGGGGGCGGCGGCGGTGGTCGGCAGGTTGCTGAGCCGCGCTGCTTTTGGTCGGTCTGTTTGTTTTCCCATGTGAGGAGCACGGCCCACGGGAATGAGCCACGCTCGCCAGCCGGGCATCTCCGATGCCTCTTCTCGCCTTGCTCCCCTTGGTGGGGCTTCCCGCTCTACAGACCAGCTCCTGCCGCTTCCTCCCCCTCTCCGAGCCAAGACGTGCGTGGGAGCGGCACTCTGCGTTCTTCCGGGGGTTTCCCGTGAGGTCACACATGAGTAACCCTGAGAAACTTGCCACCAGCCCTTCCTCCCAAGCGGGGCGGAGCGTGGCTGTGCGCTTTGCGTTTGAGTGTGAGCACTGGGTAAACTGAGGCCCACGCAGAGGATCATCATGTTTCCCTTCTCCCCAACCATCAACCAAGGAGAAACACTGACCTCAAATCATTCTAGAAAGATCTCAGCCAGCAAGCACACCCTAGCAAATCTCAGGAGTTCAAATGGGTCACCATATAAACAGCCGGTCCCCGGGTGGGGAATTTAACTCTCTGCACAAGCTCCCTGTACACCAAAGGTCCGGTCATAGCCTTTGTCCCACTGGGGGGGGGGCAGCCAGCCCCAACCTTCTCCCACATGCCCCTGCATCCGGTCTCACTTTGGCTGGGGGGTGGGTCTCAAACCGAGGGCTGCAGCGGATGGGAAGGCCGTGCCCACAAGGGCACCAGGGGGCAGATGACACAGGAGTGGGAGGCGAGGGCACGACCCCCGGAGTTGAAGGCAGAGCCGCACGGATGCTGGGCAGCGCCGGGCTGGTCTCCACGGATTCCCAGACACCGCACCTGCAGCCCCGCCCTCGCAAGTGCACTGCCCACACCCGACTGTAAGGGCAAGTGAGGAGAATGGCGAGCTCCGTTATCACACGTGTCTGTTGGAGCTGAAATACCACAGTGCACCCCCCGCCCCCAGAGCTCCACAGCACCCCCGCTGGACGGGCTCCCTGTGCAACGCGCCCGGAGGGAGAGAGAGACAGAGCGGCTTCGAATGAGTCCGTGACCCTGAGTCGTGCACCCACCGGGCCTGGTGTCCCCTGGGCTGGCCCGGCCCATCTGGGACTCCCAGGTTGGGAGGCGCCGAGGGTGGGCGCGGTTTGCGCTGCTAGTGAGTCCTGGGGGAGGGTCAGGGAACGTATGGACGGCCCTGTTATCGCTTCCGTGCGCACGGGAACCAGAACGCACAGGCAGCAGGGGTAGCATCAGTTCCATGGGGCCCAAGAGAGCGGCTAGGACGCCCCCGGGGCCGAGTCAGCTCCGACCAGCACCTTCGGTCTCGCAGCAGGACATCCGTGGAGTGGCGGGCGTTCCGCACGAGCCGGTGCAGAGAGGTGCGGAGCGCCGGAATCTCTCCCTGGTCGAGGTTAATTAGCTTTGTCCCAGGTGGCCTCCCTCTTAAAGTAGAATCCTCCAGGGACCTGGGTCTGCAGCCGTAAATCCCTAGCCAAATATTTGCCACACCAAACAGCTTCGTTCTTCTGCGGACGGAAACCCAGCTGAGAGGCCGGGTTCGCTCCGGTAGGGTTACTGAAAGTCTGCCATAAAATCGCTGGTGTTGGTGTTTAGAGGACCGTCGGTAAGTGCTGGCCTTACCGAATTTGTCAAGGTCTTGCTGCTACCGGGAGCTGGGGTGGACGCCGGCCATAGGAGGGGCGGCGAGAACGAGGGGGCCCGAAGCTCCGCGCTTTGGCCCCCTCACGCGCCATCACGACTTGGGGCCGCTGAAAGCCCAGGGTGGGGACCCCGTAACCATTGCAGTTCGTCACTCGGAACCCTGCACAGGCCAGCAGCGCTGTGCCCACCTCCCAGGCCCCCGCCCCACTTCCCAAGGGAACTGTCCCCTCCCTCTCTAGTCTTCCATCATCCTGAGCCAAAAGGGACAATTCCAAACGCAGGGTGACACCCAAACCCGATGTCCAACCTTCAGGGGACAGAGTGGATGAGGAGGGAGGGAGCCTGCTGAAGCCTTAGGCCTCTGCAACCCATGCGGGGGCAGCAGCCGGCTGAGCCCGCTGTCCGTGACGAGGTTGCATGTAGCAGCTGCCCCCGGAAGGACCCCTCCCCTTCCTCCTCCGAAGTCTTTCTGGGGCTGGGCATCCGCCAGGACAACCTCTCGTGTATGGGTATGGTTTTCCCAACACTAACTTCTGCACCTGCCTTCAACTCAAGGTCAAGGCAACGTGAGCACTTCTTCTTGACACCCTCATGCGTACACAGGAGCCCACGTGAAATTCTGAAGGGAGGGGTCCCCGAAGGTCCTCGCTGTCCGGTGCCACGGCCACGTGTCAGCTGCAAGAGGTCCGCAGGCCACAGGCTCCAGGATCTGACCTGCCGGGACCCACAGACACATTCTGCCCGTCTGCGGGTCGCTGCTTGCATTCGGGTCGTCTCCTCTGAAGCCGGAGGGTGGGTGCCCCTGAGGAACACATTTCTCCCTGAAAGATGGATTTCCAGCCCGGAGGACACGGAAGGGCACCAGGCTCAGCCGGCATCTCGGAGCCTCTGGACGGAGCGGCGTGCTTGGTAGGAGCCTAGGGACTTGCAGCGTTTGGGAGTGAAACTTGGGATTTGGGGGAAACGTGTGACCAGTTTGGGGCTTCAGGAAATGGTTTTCTTGAAAAGCAGAGGTTTTCCCCTCTTTTGCTGGCAAGTCCATCGGGGTCACGTCCTCTCCTCCCCCACCCCCTCCCCGGAGAATCGCAGCGGCGGTTCCCCTTCTGTGGTTAAAACCCTTTCAACGGGACTCAGAACAGCGGCGACACCTCACGTGGACTTGAAAATGACCTTGCTGCTTTGGCTTACTTAACTTTCGGTTGACGAGTAAGCAGGCATCTCCTTGAACCTGAGTTAGACCCAGAGAGGGCCACACCGGACCTCGGAGGAAGGGTGAGGCCATGCCTTTGGTTCTTGTTGCAATTTCCCACTTTTTGAGGGGGAATAAGTGTTTACTGAAAAGCATTTAGAAAATACCAATAACCGAACAATAAGGAAGCATCAGCAACCCTTCAATTATTGTTTAATTCAGTGGAAACGGCTCATTAAATGCCGACCTAGTGAGGACAAGCAGCGGAGGTGGCCCCGAGGTTGGCACCGCTGATAAATCTGGCGGCTACGTAGGGTTCGTTAAAAAAAAAAAAAAATCCAACCAGCGTCTGAAGGCATCTTCGCCTGTTCAGCTTGTCATCGACCACACTGGTCACGGATCGTTAGCCCATCGCTTTGATGCGGTAGGAAAGGTGGCCGGCTGTCGGCGCCTGCTGCTTGGCCACTGCCATCGAGCACAGCCCGTTGGGCACATCCGGGCACTGGGGTGGCGTGAACGGGACACTCAGACACGCATCCAGGTGACTGGTGGGGTTTTTCTCAGGGGCCTCCACCCGAGAGCCACAGACCTCAGCAGCGGAAGGGCGTGTGGTCTGCTCCGTGTTCCTAGTGCCGCAGAGCCGCACCGAGCGCCCCAGCCGTCATCCCACGCTTGGAGGGGCCCGCTTCTCCCTCCGCCCCACCCCCGTCCCCCTGCACCCAGGGAACCCGGAAACCCCCAGGCCACAGCCCTGAACCACGGTGGCCACGGGTGAAGAAGGGCCAGGGCCACCGTGGGGCCTGTTCTCACGGGTGGGATGGTGGCCTTCCCTTTTCCTCTGTTACTTCTGCGGAGTGAAACTGGGCATATTCCAATTTCCCTCAATTATTTTCCAACACCGTCGACTGTTGACTATTTACACGTTTACACGAGCGCCTGTTATTTTTCAACGGAAAAATGAAAGTCTCTCTGTTTCAAGGTTGGACATGAGCCTCTCCCACAGCTGTCGAGACAGACACATGTATAGACGACCCTGTCAAATGAGTCCAACCACTGCGCCTGGCTGCGGGTGTTCTCCACGCCCACGCCAGGCTCGCGTCTAATTGGGGGAGGTGACTCGGTGACACGGTGTGTGGGGGCGGGGGTGCGGGTGGCTGGGATTTCTGAGGAGGCTCAGAAACTGTTATTCTCAGTTTTTTAAAGTTGACTCTGTACTTCAAAGCTGCGTGTTGGGAGAACATTGTAACTGTGGTTCCTACATTAAATTCCCTGTGTATCGTTAGTACCCTGAGGTTGGCACGAAAAGCAGCATCATGTGGGGGAAAAGGAGAACAGAATCATCACGCGTGCAGGCCACGCCTCCAGAGGACTTTATTTTTTAACTTTTGTTTACTCATTTTTTAAACAACATTGCCCGAGACCGACTGGAAGATACGGGCGTTCGTGTCTCCTTGCCACGGTCCCAGAGTCTGCCGTGTCCACCCCGGGGCTCCGTGGTCTCCCAGCCAAGGCTTCCCCAGGTTCACTACCAAGGAAACACTTCCAGATCTCCGTGGACGGGTCCCGGGTGGGCTGTCACGGAGTGTGGGCTAGCTGGGGCGGCCCTGCAACGTGCACTTGAGACCACGACTGTCCCCAGCGGCTTGGGGAGCTGCCGGGGTGCTTTTACGGGCAGACAGAGGGGCTGCAGAGACCCCCCTGGGGGGCCTGTGCCCTGGGCGGGAGACGGGCCCATAGCTCACGAGCGTGTTCCCCGGGCCGAGCAGGAGCCCCCACAGGCCCCGCATGGGAGGAAGCCTGCTTCGGGGGCCCTACAGTGGACCTGCCTTCCGCAGAGGGAGCTGGCGGGTAGACCGGGTGCTGCCCACTCAGGACATCGGCTCTGCCGCAGGCTGACTCTCAGGACTGGCCCCGGAGCGTTCCCTGGGTCAGCGGCTCCATCCGGAGACAGTGGGGCTCCGGGAGGGGAAGGGGGGCTTCCTGCCCTGTTCGGCTTTTTATCTGTTTTTGCTTTTCACCCCGAGTCACTGGTTTGCGCGGCTGCTGGAACAAAGCACCACAAACTGGGTGCCCTGGAGCCGCAGACACAGTCTCTCGCTCCGGCGGCTGGAAGCCAAGGTCTGAAGACGCCGGGCAGGACCCGTCCCCCCTCTCTCCCGCGCCTGCCGGCTCCTTGGCCTGTGACAGCCTCACTCCGATCCTCGAATGACATCCCCCTGTGTGCGTGGCTGTGTCCCAATTTTAGTTATTTGTCCCTCCCTGGTTATTAGGACGCCAGTCCTATGGGCCGGGGGCCCACCCTGCTCCAGCGCAACCTCATCTTTGCTGACTACACCTGCAGCGACCGTACTTCCAAATATGGCCCCATCCTGCGGTCCTGGAACTGAGGACTTCAGCATGCAAATGCCGGGGACAGATTCAGCCCCGAGCACAGGGAATCAGAGGCGACGTCACTAGTGATAAACCCACCCTCTTTTCCCTGTTTTCTGCCTGCCCCGGGGAAAAGTGGGGGCTGGGGGCAGGTGCCCCGAGAGCGGCTGTGGGTGCAGACACCTCTTCTTTTCCTTTTCTGCTTCTGGGATCCCTTCATTCTGTCTCACCTCTTTCCCGAAGCCCCGAGCTTCCCGTCCAGCTCCGGCACCCCCTTCCACCACCCTCGTGTCCCCGTGGGGGGCTGCGTGGACAAAGGGAAGAATCTGCCCACAGCCGGGGCTGCACCGCACAGAAAACCTCCAGCCCTCGATGCCAGGGCTCTGCAGGCTCACGGCGTCTCTGGGAGGGAGGTGGGAGGCTCTGATGCAGGAGGCGGTGGGTCGGGAGGGTGGGGGGAGGTGCCGCAGACTCAGCGGCACCCCCCGGCTGCAGCACCCTGCTCTCAGGCTCGCAGCTCTGCTCCAAGGGCCCCGAGGAGCTCTCCGCCGGCTGGAGGTGCTGGGCCCAGTCCCACGGCCCCCTGGACTCCGTCACTGCTTTTGCTCCAGAAGAACCAGCGTCCCAACACCCTGTTGACAATGTTTGGGACCGTCACCCAGGCTGTGGCCCCTGAGACATGTCTGCACAAACAAGAGCTTCTGGAAAACGACCAGGTAATGAGTTCTCGCTCACAACACCGAAGGAGCTGTGCGCACAGGCTAGATGTCCCAAGGCCCACGTGCCACCGTGGGCTGCTCTCACGTGAACCGGCAGGCTGGTGGCGTGCTCCTCACTGGAGCCACTGGGCACGGAGCGCTCCTGAGGGTCTGGGAATGCGTTCCCTTCGTTCCGGTACACTCTGTGACCTGGGTTCTCTCGTGCCCTCCCCACGTCCCCAAGGGACCCGCACAGTAGCCCAGGTCACTTCGGGTCCTGGGAGAAATAGCGATGAAGCCCTGACGTGGGTGTCTGGCTGAGCGCTGTCCTCCGTGGGACAAAGAATCCTGCTGTGGTTGCTCCGGAATGAGGCAGACACCTGACCCCCCCCCCCCCACCAGACCAGGCCCCGCTGGGCACTGGGCAGCCGGCGCTGGGTGTGAGCAAGGGGTCGTGTGAGGGTCCCTCGCCGGGTCCTTATGTTTGATGACAATGTGCAGAGAAACAGTGAGAAGCTTTGAGACTGCCACTCACTTTGATTGAATTACCGCTTAATCCCAAGTGGCGTGGGCAGGGGGTGGCATGAGATCATCAGGGCAGGCTGAATTTCAATGGGGAGCCCCGGGAGCCTTCCAGGGGTGGGGGGCCCCCTCTCAATGACATCTGAGCTCCATCCAGCCTCTGGGGCTTCTCCGAGCCGAAGAGGCTCCTGTGAATCGTTCAGAATGTTCTTTCCAAAAGCGGATGAACGTCTCATTCCGGAACTGATGACAGGGAAATGGGCTTGGAGGAATGTGGCGCTGGGGAGGGCAGAGGAAGTGACAAGGACCCCTGCTGTCTTCCAGGCTGAAGCCCCAGCCCACAGGGGGGCTGGGGGGGGTGGTGTGGACAGGAGGGGAAGCTTGACGTCTGGGGTTTTCGCTCTGAATACCAACAGGCATCAGGCTTGTGTCCCGTGGTCGGTGCACGTACCTGGGGCCAGGGGCAGAGGTGAACCAGCCCGGGAAATATGGGACACACCAGTCCGACTCAGGCCCCAGCCTTCCCTGCCCATTGGTCCCTGACCACCTCAGGGGTAGACACAGGCCACCCTCCTGTCCCTGCCAGTCCTCTCTTACAAACCCTCACCTTACACTTTTTCTCCCCAAAAGGTGGTCAAAAGCAGTGGTGTTTCGGGCCTACTCTCGGGGCTCCTGCTGACTTCAAAGCCAGGCTTCCGTGCCCCCAACAAGGGTGCGGCTCCCTGGTGCGCACGCCCTCCCCACGGCTGACATTCACCTGCTGCGTCGTGCCACCGCACCCAGCACACGCCTGGGGACGCCTGCTGTGGCCCTGCCACCGTGGCCCCACAGTGGCCCGCCAGTCCTGGGCACGTCCCAGCCTCCCCTGGGGGCTTTGTCCAGGACTCCAGAGAGGTGGCTGAGAGAGCTGCGCTCTAACCCAGTTCCCGTGATTATTTTTAACTTTCCTGGACATGAATATTGATTGGCAATGTAAGTGGGTGGACCGCACATGAGGGAGGTGCAGGTTGGGCTCCAGGTCTGCAGAAATGGAAGGGAGGAGGGCGGAGGCGCTGCTCTCCCCCACCCCACCCCCGCCACCTCCCCACCTGCCAGCACTGAAGAAGCAGGAGCCTCAGACCCAACCTGGGTTCCACCCTCCTCCTCCCCTGCCCCTGAGAGCTTCACCAAGGAAGTGCAACAAGCCCCGTGGGCCGGCTCGTTGGAGGTGAGGAGGGCAAGAAGGAAGAGCCCTCCCCGGAGACCTGGGCACTGGACTCAGCCCTGACTGGGAAGAGGTCTGGCTCTGTGGAGGAGAGGCGCTCCGTGCGTCCCTTCATGCCTCCACGGCGGAGGTCACCCAGCCAGTCCCTGAGCTAAGCAGCCAAGCCAGGGCCACAGCCGTGCTCACCCCCACGTCCAGGCAAGGCTGCCCTCCCCCCTGCCCCCTCCGACCTCCTGCCCCCGAGGCCCCGTGAGACCTGATCAGCAGGGCCACGCACGCCAGGCTCTCAGCTGCAGAGACGTCAGGGGCTGCTCCGGCTACTCCCAGGGAGCTGGCGGCCTGTGTGCCTCCCAGCCTGGCATGGCTGGTTGTGCCCCTCTGATGACCCTGGACCTGGCTTCCTGAGAGGCGGCCCCTCCGAGCCAGGGCATTTACACCTGGACGTGTAAGGAGCTGATGGGGGAAGGCAGGAAGGAAGTGGCCAATGGTAAGTCCTCCCCTCCTCCCCTCAGGGGCCACTCCAAACAGAACATGTCCGAGCGGCCTTTCCGGAGAAGCCCTGGCAGGTCACGCAAGGCCTGTGTGTCTGGGAAGGCTGGGGCCAGCGGGGCCCCCTTCCGTGCTTCCCCTTCCTGCCCAACCAGTTGGGGTGCTCCCCGAACTTCACCCCTCCGCTGGAGCGTCGGCGCCACGGAAATCCCCCGCAAGGCTGCGGTTTCCGTGGAGCCCAAATGAAGAGGGAGCTGGGTCTCGGAGGAAAGTGTGGCTTCTGTGTGCACAGCTGGGTGGGAAGGTGTCCAGGCAAGCAGCAGCTTGGCAGCAGCGCCCGGGAACCTGGCGGAGAGCAGGCTGTGCCGGTCTGTCCGCGGCACGGCCTCAGTGCGGCTGCAGGTCAGGGCCTGGGTGGTGGGTTCTGACCCTCAGCCCTCATGCTGCGGACCGGCCGTGGGGAACGCACCCCGTTGTCACGCACTGGGTCACCCGGACAACCGGCTCACGCTCAGGCCAAATGGCTCTGGTTTTGAAAGGTGTTCCAGGTGGAGCAGGCGTCGCCTGCCGGGGGACCTGAGTGGAGCAGCGGGTGAGAAAGGGCGTGAGCCGCAGATTGGAAGACAGGAGACCCGAGCCAGGGGTTGGAGAACAGACGTGAGACCTGCCAGCCATGCGGAGGCCACTGTCCGCCCCGGCAGCCCAGGGGGACGGCCCGAGGGAGGAAGAGCACATCACTGCTGTGTCCATGACCAGCTGGGGGGCTCGCCAGGCAGCCGGCTGTCTGAGAGGGACCTGTCCACAGCCTGGCTGCCTGGGCACACGTCCTGCGTGGTGGGGCTGAGTGGCGTGAAGGCCTCCCGGTGTGATTTCAGAGGCAACTGGCCCCAGGGCCCTGCCAGGACCCCACAGCGCCATTCCCCACCCAGACCGGCCTCTGTCCCTCCCGCCTCTCCATCCCTCCCAGCCAGGCGCCCTTCGTCACCTGGCCCGTTTGCCTCACTGTCCTGCTGGCCCGCCCACCTGCTGCCCACCTCTTCTCACGCCCATCCCAAGTCTCACCATGGGTATTTCAGCCCGGAAACCTCCGATGTCCCAAATGCCTCCCGGAGCCTTTGACGGGGTCCACAGTCTGAGACAGTCCTGGGCGAGGGCCAGGGGTCCAGCCCACCTGCCCCCAGGGAACGGACGGGCGCCCTTGGGCTGGCCTTCTGCCTGCGAAAGAGGGTCCTCGGAGCACCGGCAGCCGGGAAGGTGTGCTGCTCCCGTGAAAGATAATCCTCAGCCTTCCGCGCGTTTCCTTGTCCTTGGCGGTGGGTCTCAGTGCTCGGTTGTCTGCAGACCCCCCCGGGGGGACTTGGCTTAGAAACAGACCAGTGTTTCGCTCCCAAAACTGATCGCTGGGGGTGATCTGCCACCTGCGCCAAGTGTGAGAGGTGACCCAGGTGAGCCCACCACCCTCAGGGGATTTCTTCCCTCTCATCGCGGTTCGTGCTCTGGCCGGCGATGGGCAGGTAAGGATATCAAACGTGCCATAAAGCGCGCCAGTCCAGCCGCAGGGCATCAAGGCGCCTTTGCTGGGGTCCAGGGAGAGGTGGCTGCCTCTGCTGTGTCCCCGAGGCCAGCGTGCCCCCTGCCACACCCGCCTGCAGTCGGATGCCGGGCCGAGCATGGAGGAAGCGGAAGGAGCGCCTGCCTGAACAAGACCTCGCAACGTCGGTTTCTGGAAATGTGGGGGTGGCAGCGGCCGAATCAGGGCCGTGCATTTTCTGCTGTGTCCCTTCTGTCAGCCTCTCCCAAATCAATCCCTGCGCGCTCGAGAGAAGGCGGTGAAGCCATTCCTGTTGTCCCGACACCCACGGAAGACCACGCTCAGGGGGCAACCGAACATCGGAGTCCCCGGACGTGTCCTGCCCGTGGCACCTCACTGGGCACCTTGGCGACCAGCTCTTCCATGCGTTCCACCTTCTCAGTCCCCTCCCGCCCTTTCCTCACAGGTCATAGCAGCAGTCCCCCACTTTGACTTCCTCTTTGGGTTCCACGTGAAGCCACTTGCTCAGCTTAACCTGCCCTTCTCCCAGGAAAGAGGTGACAGACTCCCTAAGGCACATTCCAGCTCTCATTTCTCCTCCGTCAGGAGGCTCGTGGTTCCAGTCCCTCGCCATTTGGACTCGAACCCTGACCTGGGGCCCATCTACCCCGCCCCCACTGCCACCCCCCCCCACCCCCGCAGCGCTGGGCCACGCCTGCAGCAGCCTGTCACAGCGGGACTGGAGGTGGAGGCAGTGGCCACAGGTGGCACCTGCCACACACCTGGACACAGTCGGCCTTGACTCTGGCCCGAATGTGCAGAGCAAGATGAAGTCCCGTCTTCTTTTTCTCCTCTTGAACAGGCTCATGAAGTTGTACGACACACCGTGGCTGTCCCTTATGGTGCCAATAGCCCAATTCCCACGTGCAGGGGTGTCTGGAGCACACCCCCTCCTCCGCGTCTTTGAGGATGTCCCCTCAGGGAGAGGACGGTGCATTGTCATGGATGGGTTATCTGTTGCTGCATACGAAACCACCCAAAACGTCGTAGCGGCTGAAAACAAAACAGCATTTCATTTTTTATTCCTAACTCTTCTCTGCATCGACTGGACTCAGCTGGGCGGTTCTCCCTCGAGGTTGCTCCCCTGGTGGCAGTCAGACGGTGGCGGGGGCCGGAGACCTCGGCAGTTCCATCACTCATGTGCCTGCAGCCCGAGCCAGACAGAGTCGCACGGCTAAGACTCCCTGGATCGTTCTCTCTCTCTCTCCCTCTCTCTGTGTGTGGTCCTCCTTCTAGCTTCAGTTTCCTCGTTCGAAACGGCACCGATAAAATGAACCACCTCGTGTGACTGCTGTTCAGTTCTGACAAGCAGGTGCACACTCGGGCAGACATCGGCTAACGCGGTGACAGCTGCTCTCACCCTCGAGGAGGCCTGGCAGCTGCGGGGGGGACGGACACTCAGCAGCTCCCACCGGAGCAGCGGGCCACGCTGCCCACACAGGCTCCCAGGGAAGATGAAGGCCGGTGGGCAGAAGCGACGTGGAGGAAGAAGGTTCCGGTGCCGTTTCAGAAACGGCACAGGCTGCCCGGACGAAGAGGAAGTTCCCCGTACCGGGTGGGCTCAGCACAGACTGGCCAGCCGTGTCCTAGGGGAGTGGCCAGGGCATGGCTCCTCCGAGGGGCGGCCTGGGGGAAGCGACTTCTGGGGCTTTTCTAACTCCAACTTGCTGTCTCTTTCTTCTTCCATTTTGTTCCCCGCGTGGCACCGGGGACAGGCAAAAGGAACACCACCCAGAGTCCTTTCTGCGGGCGCTGACTTAATTCTGCAACGGATGTTTGCCGAGCATCCTGCACGTTGCAGGTCCTGAGCTCAGCGCTGACGTCGGGCCGGCGAAGCCACATGATTGATGTGCCGGGGATGTGAGCCTGCTCTTGGAACCTAGTGCGGGTGCAGACGGTACAGAACCAGGCTGCAGGAGAAGGGCCTGTGGGGAAAGAAGCCCGGGGAGCCCTGGCTGGTGTGGCTCAGTGGATTGGGCGCCAGCCTGCGAACCAAAGGGTTGCTGGTTCGATTCCCAGTCGGGGAACATGCCTGGGTTGCAGGCCAGGTCCCTAGTAGAGGTCTCCCAGGTGAGAGGCAACCATACATTGATGTTAAAAAAAAAAAAAAAAGAAAGAAAGAAAAGAAAGAAGAAGCCTGGGGAGAGGCCACTGAACCTCATCTGTGGGAGGGGAGGGGTGAAGCTTCTCTGGAGGAGGGACTATTTAATGTGAGAGCTGAAGGATGAATAGAAGTTTGGGACAAGGTGCGGTGGCGGTGGCGGAGGGGACGGGGCGAGTGTGAACAGCCCTGCTGCTCATCGGAGGCATGCTTGCGTGCCCGCCATCACCAGCCGTCTCCCCCAGTCTCCCATCAGAGAGGGAGGCAGGCGAGACTTGAGCGGAAGGGACTTTTCTTAGCCAGGGTGCGGGAGACACGGAGAGAAGGGAGTAGATTTAGAAGATCTTTGAGTAATAACTGGCGTGCCTTGAAATTGGAATTGATTTTTTTAAAAGGAGATGGATGATTACGTTAATGTTCAAAGATTACCAAGGTTTTGAGCCTTGCCGACACCCGGGAGATTGAAGGAACAGCTGATCGGGAGGGAGAGATAAGTCATTCACGCCCGGAGCAGGATGACTCCGAGATAAAAGGGCAGGGCAGGAAATGTCCTGGGGGTAATTAGGGAGCAGAGGCCAAACACCAAGGGAAAGGTTGAGCTGGGTTTGCTGGCTCCAAAGTCCGCAGAGCGATAAACACCTGCTTCCACGAATACGAAGTAAACGGTGCCGGACCTGTACGCCCCTCGTGAGCAGCCAGGGACCCCCACGGAACATGTAAAACACGGAGGACCGGCACGTGGAGCTGCGGTTGGTGAGAGGAGGGACAAATGGAGCGACTGCTTTCTCGGTGGCACTTCCCGTAGGTGGCAGGAGGCCGGGGGGGGGGGAGCCGAAGGAGACAGCAGCCGTTGGTGAAACCGCAGCTGGGGGTGAAGAGAGCGAGCAGTGTTTGGGGGGCACAGGGGTTACGACCGGTGGGCCCGGCCCTGGAGAGGGAGATCACGCAGGAAAGAAAAGAGGGCTCCAGGGATCTGCAGGGTGGGCTCAGAGGCCGGTTGCTGGCCGCTAAGCAGCACGCGGGGAGGCTCCGTCCGCCGGTGAGGAACTAGCAAGCAGCTGTGAGGCGAACAGCTCCCGGAGCCGGCACAGCTGTCTGGAGCTCCAAGCTCTTCTCCGCCAGAGCAGGGAGACGCTGCGCAGCACCCGAGGCACCCCCAGCACGGACCCCCCAGGAGTTACGCCTTGGGAGCAGGGCCCACCTGCTGTGGATTACAGCTTCCTCCAGAGCGGTCCTATAAAGCTGTCCGAAAACTTTCCAAATGGATCGGGTCAACGGATCCATAAACAACTGCGGCCAGAAGAAAGCGCCATGGATTCTAAAGGATAACAAAAAGCCGATGCTCGACCACGTAACATCCAAGATGCCCAGCATCCAATAAACAGTTGCTGGACATGTGAAGACGAGGCATACGGTACCAACTCCCAGGGGAAAACGCGCTTGAGAGAAGCAGACTCAGAAATCACAGAGAGGATGGCGTTAACAGCCAAGATCTCAAGAAGAGTAATTGTAAGCATGGTCCAGGATGTGGAAGGGAAATCCAAAACTGAGGAGAAAGTAAAAAAAAAAAAAAGAAAAGAAAAGAAAGAAAGAAAATTCCAAAGGGAACTTCTAAAGTTGAAAAGCAAAATGTCTGAAATAAAATATTCCCCTGGATCAGCTTAGTATCAGATTAAATGCTGAAGAAGGAAGAATACAAGAATTGAAGATAGAGAAGTAGAAATCATCCGGTTCAAACATTTAACAAATGCTGAACAAAAAGAAACAAAATTTCAGTGACCTTCGGGACAAAGATCAAGGAGGGTAGCTCATTTGTAGTTAGAGTTCCAGAAGAAGACGGACAGAATCAGAAAAACAGTTGAAAAAATAATGACTGAACATTTTCCAATTTAATAAAACTATAACCCACAGAGGCTACAAGCCAAATAGACTCTTACATGATACACAGAGGTACAGGGAGGAAGAAGCGTAATTGGTAGGCATAAAATAGATGGGAGAGATCAAAAATGGTACAGGAAACAGAGACTCAAAGACTGCTTACATACACAACCTATGGACATGAACTAAGGCGAGGTGTGGGGTGGAGGTGGGATAAAGGGGGAAAAACTGGGAAAACTGTAGCAGCATAATCAATAAAATATATTTAAAAAAATTTGAATTAGAAAAAAAAGATAAACAAAGAAAATCACACGAAGGCTCGTCGTTACCACATTCCTAAAAACCAGCAATAAAGACAAAATTTTCAAAGATTCATAACGAAAAGGAGACTCCTTCAGGGGAACAGAGGTTAAGACTTGCTACAGATGTCTCATCAAAATAAACGCAACCAAGAAGAAGCCAAAAAGATGCATCGCCAAAAGGAGAAAGGAGAGGCTTCCAAGGCAACCACAGCCGGGGGACTCGTGGTTCCCGACCTGTGCTAAGAGATCGCTACGTTTTTTTCTGGCGGGAAGAAAATAATAGTGAAGGGTAATTCAGATCCACCCAAGGCAATGGCCACCAGACATGGTAATTATGTGGTTAAGTTTAAAATGAGCTCTTTTTGCCTCGACTTTGAGTGAGACACTGTACTATTGAAAGCAAAACCGTTGAAGTGTGATGCGGAGTTCAAACAGCACAGAAGTGAACTGTGTAAGACGTTAACACGAGGAAGGGCAGGGGGCGGGAAGTCTGCGATTGTGAAGTCACCGTTTTTTTTCACATGAAATGGTGCAACGTTAGGTCAAGTCAGACTTCAATGGCTCAAAATGCGCTTGTGACTGATACAGGTAACTGATACAGGTAACTGATACAGGTAGCTGACAGGTAAGCCCTGTACCCATCACCAAAAATTAAGACAAAGGGGTATAGCCAGAGATGGAAATAAAGTAAAAAAGAGTAAAAAAAAATCCCAATCTAAAGTAAGGCAGGAGAAACAGAGAACGAAGCAAAAATTAAAAAAAAATTTAAAAAAATGACACAAACAGAAAGATGTCAGACTTTATCTTAACCATATTGATAATTATATTAAGTGTAAATAGTCAAAACATCGAGGGCAAGCAGACGCCATCAGACTGGGAAGACAGAGCCCCGGGGCCTCCCGGCGGAGGTCTCCAGAGGGCGTCCCTCAGGGGTAAAAGCCCCGGTGCGTGTCGGTTGCTGATCTGTGCGGCGTCACTACTCCGAGTCTGACCGGTTTCCAGCCACAACATGACACCCGTCAGCCTGCACGATTTCTGAGAAGCTGCGTTGGCTTTTAAGAGCCAGTATGATCCGGCTGTAGCGCATCACTGATAAAAACGAAAACAAAGAATCCGCGGGCTCACCGACACCAGAAGCACCGTGTGTCATAAGGACCGACAGCTTAAACGTGGATAGGAAAAAATACTCCATGCCAAAAATAATTACAGGAAAGCTTGGATGTCTACATCAATTTCCGATGCAGTAGATTTCAGGACAAGACGTATTACCAGGAACAAACAAGACAGCATTTATGAAGGTAAAGAAGCGCATTTATCCAGGGCGCAGAAGGATTCTAAACCTGCAAGTGCCGAATAACAGAGCCTCGCGCACACTCAGCGGACACCGGCGGGCGGAAGCGACGAGGGCGTCTTCCCGGTCACAGTGTTGGTGGCCTCTCTGAGTGCGGATCGGTCATTCAGGTCAAACAGTGTGCCCACGTGGCGGACTCGAACAATGCTGCCGGCCACTTCGCTCGCTTGACATTTACAGAAAATTATGTCACACGACACGCTGAATATTGAGCATGCTTAATAAGCACATGCTTAATATTAATCAATTTAAGCCGTATGCTGGGTCATAGAACACGTTTCAATGAATTTAAAAATATTGAAATCATAGGCGGCATATGCTCCCATCTCAAAAAAAGTTATTTAAAATACAAAACACAAATCTGAATTATATCCAAACCATTAGAACCTAAATAACATTCTTCTTTAAAAAGGAAGTTAAAAGAGATATCAGAAAATATTTTAAGCCAAGTATAATAAAGATATAAAGAAGAAATCACAAAAAAACCCCAGAAGATTTGGAACTGAAATGGTAATGAAAATGTAGCGTAAAACCTTGTGTGGTGCAGCTAAAACAGAGCTTACAGGGGGTTTCTGTCTTTGAATGTTAACGTGAGAAGCGAAATAAGTTGTAAGACCAGTGATCTCATTATCCCACATTAAGAATCGAGGAAAAAAGAGAAAATTAAACCAAAAGTAAGAACGAGGACACAGAAATGAAAGCGGAGCTAAAATAGTAACAAACGCTAGAAAAAGTCAATGACGTGAAAAATTGCTGTTTTGAAAGCACCCTCAAAAATCACAAACTCCAGCAAGACCGAAAAAAAAACAAAAGAAACGAAAAGAACACGAGAACAAACCAGCCGTCCAATCAGAATGAAAAGGGGGGTGGGCCACGGGCCCTTCAGACAATACAGGGCAATAGGGGAAGTAGGACCGGCTCTCTATGAATACGCTCAACAACTTAGATCAAGTGAACAAATTGTGTAAAAGAGGCCCAAATTACTAAAACCGATAGAAGACGAAAAAATTTCGATAGCTCTCTGCCTGTTCGAGCGGTTGAACGCACCCTGAGCACATTCTGCAGGGCAACCCTGGCCCTAGACCGGCTCTCACCAACAGGGCGGCGCCAGACTCGCGGAAACCCCGCAGGACGGCACAGCCTCCACCACATGCCGACCGGTGCTTCCCGCTGCCTGCAGCTGGGAACCAAGGAAAGACGACATTACCAGACCAAACAAACAAAAAACCCACACAAACAAAAATACAACACACCAATATTCCTCATGAACACAGATTCAACAATCCTTAATATAATTTCACCAAATGAAATCCAGGTACACAGAAAAAAGGCCAATGCCAGGAGTTCCGGCCAGGATGGAGGTGTAGGTAGAAACCCTTCACTTCCTGGCACAACCAAAAGGAGGATAACAACCAATCTAAAATCAGTAAACAACCAGAAGTGCCAGAAAATCAAACTGCATGGAACTCCGACAGCCAAGGAATTAAAGAAAAAATCAACCAGAACAACCAGACCGGTAAGGCAGACTCTGCAGGGCAGGTGACTCAGAGAAACTGCAGCAAGGTGGCTGAGGGGTAGGGCTGACTGCAGAGCTCGGGGGAGCTGCGCAGGAGGGACTGACTTAAGGGGGAAACTGAGACTCAGAGCTGACTGTGGGCTAAGGCTGGGGTTGCCGCAGTGGGTGGGAGATACCTCCAGTCTGACTCCAGAGACAGCAGGAGAGCTGCACTGTCCCCTCTCTGGCCCCTCCCCCACAGGCAGTGCAGCAAAGAGGGTTACCCTGCCCAATACCTAAGGCCCTCCCCCCTTACAACCTACCAGCTGCATCAAGACAAAGAAATATGGCCCAAATGAAAGAACACAGCAAAACCTCAGAACTAAGCGATGAGGACATTACCAACCTAACTGATGGAGAATTTCAAGCCCTGGTAATCAAAATGCTCACAGAGCTGCTGGAGCCCGGTCGAAAAATGAAAGAACAAATGAAAGATAGCCAAAGTGAAATAAAGCAAAATATTCAGGGAACCAACAATGACAAGAAGGAAACCAGGATTCAAAGCAACGATTTGGAACAAATAGGAAGAAATAAACAACCAACTGGATCAGAACGAAGAAACAAGAATCCAAAATAAATGAGGAGAGGCTTAGGAACCTCCGGGACATCTTTAAATGTTCCAATATCACAATTATAGGGGTGCCAGCAGGAGAAGAGCAACATCAAGAAACTGAAAACTTATTTGAACAAATGATGGAAGAAAATTTCCCCAGTCTGGTGAAGGAAATAGACTTCCAGGAAGTCCAGGAAGCCTAGAGTCCCAAAGAAGTTGGACCTAAGGAAGCACACACCAAGACACATCATAATTAAGTTACCCCAGATTAAAGATAAGGAGAAAATCATAAAAGCAGCAACAGAAAAGGAGACAGTTACCTACAAAGGAGTTCCCATAAGGTTGTCAGCTGATTTCTCAAAAGAGACCTCACAGGCAAGAAGGGGCTGGAAAGAAGTATTCCAAGTCATGAAAGGCAAGGACCTACATCCAAGATTGCTCTATCCAGCAAAGCTGTCATTTAGAATGGAAGGGCAGATAAAGTGCTTCCCAGACAAGGTCAAGTTAAAGGACTTCATCATCACCAAGCCCTTACTGTATGAAACGTTAAAGGGACTTAACTAAGAAAAAAGAAGATAAAAAATATGAACGATAAAGTGACAACAGACTCATAACTATCAACAAATGAACCTAAAAGAAAAGAAAAACAACAAAAACAAAAACTAAGCAAACAGCCAGAACGGGAACAGAATCAGAGAAATGGGCATCACACAGAGGGGGTTCAGTGGGGAGGGGGAAGGGAGGAATGAGGGGGAGTACAGGGAGGAAGAAGCATAATTAGTAGGCATAAAATAGACGGGGAGAGATAAAAATGGTATGGAAAACAGAGACCTCAAAGAACTTACATGTACAACCCATGGACATGAACTACGGGGGGGATGGTGGAGGGGTGAGGGGGCAGGGAGGAGGGGGGATAAATGGGGGAAAAATTGGGAAAACTGTCATAGCATAATCAACAAAAAATGCTTTTAAAAAAAGCCACTATCAGCTAGAATGTCACGAAGTTCAATGTCAAAGGGAGAAATGCGATCACGTCAATGGATGTGGGAAAGCCTTGGACACAATGTGAACAACTGTTAGCAGAGCAGAAATAGTCCTCGCTGCTGGAGGGCATCCGAATGCAAAAACCCACGCGGCCGAAGCCAAGCCCAAATTTGTTGCCAGCCCCCCGCAGAGGTGGCAGAGGTGGAGGCCCGAACGGTCCCAGGCACGCAGCAAGAGCGTCTGTTCTCACCACTTCCGGGTACCGCTTTCCTGAGGTCCCAGCCAGGACGGTGACGCAAAGGCAGAGACAAAAAGCCCCGAAATTGGACAGAAAGCGGCAAATCTGTGCTATTCACAGAGGACATGATTACGGATGTTAAAAAATCGTAAAGAATCTCCCAAGGCATTATTAAATGAATCAGGTCCTCTGAACACAGAATCAATGCACGGAATCGATTTTATCACTGTGTTACGGCAACAGGCAAACGGAAATTTAAAATCTTAAAAACAACATCGCTGAGAGCGTCAACAGAGGCCGTAAAATCTGCGAACGTTTGGGGATGTGTCTACACCAGAACACCACCCGGCACCGTCAGGAGGAACTGAAAACCCACAGAAAGGGAGAGAAACGCCGTTAAATTGCTGATCGCCCCCAAATCGATGTCTGCGTTCGGTGCATCCCCCGTCGCAACGCAAGCGGACTTTTTTGTTTTAATGGACAACCGATTCTACACTGTCCCTGGATAGGGGAAAAAAAACACACCTAGAAGGCATAGCTTAGTCCATTTGGGCTGTTCACACAACAGAAATGCATTCATGAGTTTTGGGGACTGGGAAGTTTAAGAGCACGCGAAACAGGGGTTGCGGGGAGGAGGGAGGGGAGGGACTGAGAGGGGGAGAGGAAGGAAACAAACCTTACCCACCTTCGCAGCAACCTCATCTCAACGTGGTCCCCCCCCCCCCACCAAAGCCCACGCTCTCGGGACTGTCCTTGCACTGGGGTTAGGGTTCCAGCACGTGAATGGGGGTGGGGGGCTGTTCACAGACGTGAAGCCCCAACACACAGCCGCGTGGGAGGCTCACCACTTCCTGGTCCAGGCACTCGCTGTGAAACCACGGGGACCGGGACAGCGTGGAAGAGCCACACGATGGACACACACGTCAGCGGAACCGGGCAGAGGCCCCAGAAACAGGCTCGTGCTCAGGTGGCCAGTCAACCGTCCGTGAGAGCGTCCGGTGCCTCAAAGGGGCACTGACCGCCCGTTACGGGGCTCCAGCCACGGAGCATCCCCATGCGAAGCAATTCGCTTCGGCTCCGCCCCTGCATCGTACTGAAACGCTAGCTCCGTTGACCTCAGAGGGGCTGAACGTCTAGATGTGTGGGGTGCAATGGAAGGAAACCGTCATGATTCTGAGGCGGGCCAAGGTTCCATGGGCTACAGAGAGGGTGCGCGGACCAGCCGAAAAGCTCTCGCAAGGCCGCCCGTCGCTGGGCCCGGAGGAAACGGTTTTCCAGTTGCCCAGGAAGGCGAGCCCGCACCTGCCCCGAAACCCGGTGACCCGCCCTCTGCAGGCACCCAGGGGAAGGGGAGCCGCCCCCACAGGGGCGCACTCACAGACATTCACAGCAGTTCTGCCATCACGGCCCAAACGGGAAGCAACCGGTGGCCCTTGGCAGGTGACCGGGAGAAAAACGGTGGGACTGCCACACAAAGGCCTAGTGGCCAGCACCCCACACACAGGACCCGGGTGCTGGCGGTCCCTGGGGGTTCCGAGCGGGCCTCCCAGGTGCGCCTCCCCCTCCGGCACCTGGAGTGTCTGCCGCCCAGTCGAGACCCTGTGGGCTCAGGCACCACTTTCCCTCTCCCTCTAAGGATCGAAATCGGGGCCCTGCCCCCGACAGGCGTTATCACCTGACCTCCAGGGCAGAGCCAGCTTCTCACCGCTGAACACCTGCCCTTCTCCGGGCTCTGCCATCGGCCGCCTCTGCTCCGAAGCCCCGGTGGCCTCACCTCACGCTCAGCTCCGGGAGATCCGTCTCTCACCTTTTTCCCCTGTGTCTCTGAAGGAACCCCACAGATCAACTCCCCAGGAGACCACCCGTCCGTCCTGGGGCCCCCTCGCTGGGCCCCACAGCTTTCCAGAGGTCGGCCTTCCCTTCCACCCGCCAGAACCCGGAGTGGGAGGGCAGGGGACAGGGTTCCTTCAGGAGCAGCTGGGATCGGACCTGCTGGTGGTCAGAGCCCAGGCCCCGCCCAGGGAGGAAGCGGGGGATTGACCTGGAGAGGTTTGGAGAGAGATCGGACGGGGCTGTGGAATGAGAGGTAACTGCAGCCTTCCTTACGAATGGGGACTTTGGGTCCCCAGGCTGGTCAGGGTCCTCCTGTGCCAACCCTCCCGTTTCATGGAGGAGAGAGCCGGTCCAGAGGTGGGACCTGACCTCCTCAGAGTCCCAGGAGGGAGCTGCAGTGAGGGCTGTAGCTGGTGGCCCTCTGAGTTCTTCTCCAATTGGGGGGATTAACTTGCGCTAAGGTTCCCAAAGGGAGGCAGAGGGCATATCTGCCTGATAACAGGATTCCCTGGCTTAGTGGGAGCAGCTGAAGCCCCAGGATGACCGGCGAATGGGGACTGGGGACGCTGCCACTGGGGTTGTGAGTGAGATGAGCAGGCACTACCTCCCCCGGACTTCTCAGATCCCCGCCCCACCCACCCAGCTGAGGCTCAGGCTGATAGCCCTGGGAGGGAAGCTGCATTCTCCCCCGCGCCCGCCCCCCCTACTCCCGGCTTCCCTTCCGCCTGTCAAAAACAAGACAACAGGCCCAAAATGGAGTCGATTATGCTCAGGCCCACGTCACCCAACCCAGACTTAAGGAATTACAGTGTCACCTCTCCCAGCAATGGATCCTTCAACCAGCCAATCGGGACGGCCTGAGCAGCACCTGGAAGGTGGCCCACCAGAGAAAGCCCCTGGGGGCGGCAGGGGTGGGGGGTGTGTGTGTGCGTGTGTGTGGAGAATCCTCTGTCGTTTGTGTAGAAAAACACCAAGGAGCGTGGCCACCAGGCAGCGCTGTGCTAAGCACGTCACAGGGGACAGCCCACACGCAGTTAGGGGTTCAGGCCAGAATCACCGGAGGGCTCTCCATGGCCATCCAGGGCCATCGGGCCCCATACACAGCGCAGGCTATGGCATGAGAAACTGAGTCCTGGGTCAGGAAGGGGCCTTGGCCACAGGGTGTCTCGCCCACATGGGTTGAGCCACCACTTGTTGTAAAACCTGAGCCGGAAACAACCCCCTCGGACAGGCCGCACCAGCCAGCCCCGCAGCCACCCTCCGAGCCCCCCCCCCTCCCCGTTATTAGGGCCCAGAGGGACAGCTGGGGTATTTGAAGTGCTACAATGTATCATTTTGAAAAGAGGGAAGCAGGGTTCTGCAGGCTTAGGCAGGGCCCTAGCAGGCAGAGCGAGGCCTTTGGAAAGAGTCAGGTGACCCCTGTTGCTCATCCCCGTGTCCCCCCCCCCCATGTTCTCTGACCCAAGGCCAGCGGCAAGCCCTTTCTGTGTTCAGCACACAGTGTGGACCAGGTGCCACTCCAGGGGGCCCCCGGGGCACTCCCTGGGGGGACCAGGGGCCTGAGCCCCCATGCAGGCTGGCTGTCACCTTGAGCCGACCCCTGACAGTCCGCGTGCTCCTGCGATGGACTGGGTTGCGCCCCCTTACACCCCCGGACGCCCCCAACAGGGCTCGTGCCCACTCACAAGGACATCCCATCCCTGATGCCACGTGTCACACACGTGGCTCACAGACGGTCCCTTGAATGGTGGTTAGGCTCTCCCAACTCCATGGGGCCTGGCCCCCACAACTTGCCCGCAGGTGTGTTCCCTAGTCACTCAAGAGCCCCGAAGAGCCCAGGTAACACAGGCTCCGCCCACCGCCACCTCAGCCCAGGGCCCTGACGAGGCTGCCTTCCTCCTACGCCCTTTTCTCCCGGACCACAGCTGTCTCTCCCCTCTGAGGACCAGAGGGAAGGGGCCCCTGCAGGAGCAGATAATATCCGAGTGACCCCTGCTGGGCAGAGGCGACCCTGCAGCCGCTCCCCTGGGCGGGACGCTTCCCGCTCCTTCCTGAGAACACAAGCACTGCTTGAGGTGCCCCTGAGCCATGAAGGAAAAGGGGGTCTGCAAAGGCAGGTGCCCCGTGAGCCCCAGAGGGCGTGCGGAGATGCCTGTTGGCTGTGCGGGTGTGGGGGTGCGTGCGCGTGCACCTGACGCTGCGGGGACGAGGCTGCGGCGGAGCGTGCGCGTGCGTGGCTCCAAGCAGGAACGCGCAAGCTCGGGCCGCGTCCCTAGCAGACGGAGTGTTCGGAAACGCAGGACCTGTGGGCTCGAGAAAAGTCAACTGCTCCGGACCACAGACCGTGGGATGGAAGCGTGGGGCCTCCGCCTGTACTTCACAAGAGTCCCTGCTGGGGCCTGGGAAAGATGGAGCCCACAGGACTCGGAGAGAACCGCTCTGCCAAGTAGAACACAAGCTTCGCTTACAAACGCTACTCGCGTTCAAACCTAAAAGGAAGCCGCTGTGTCTCCCCAGAACGAGTCCTCGAAGACAGCATGCAGCAACGCCCCCTGCAGGTGCGCACGGGGAGTCCAGGTGGCAGCTGGGGCCCGGGACTCGGCCTGACCTGCCCCAGAGCGGAGTCCCGGCTGAGCAAGGCTGTGTCCGCTTCTGGCGCAGGGATTTGCGGGATCCTTCCCCATGGAGGCCGATCCACACTATGGGGAAAGAAACGTGCGATTTTAGGGCCCTCCCGTGTTTAAAATACAAATATATGTATATGCAAACTTGCATTCTGGAGTGAATCCTTATTTAAAATGAGAAAAAAAAATCATAGGCGCTTGAAATCTTAAAAGGCTAACATTTATTTTCTCTTGGTTCGCGTCGTTGGCTCCCATTAGGATCTGCTTCCTCTCGTACTTTGAAATTCGGGTGTGATCCATAATTCTGAGGGAATTTTAAAAATTAATCAGAAATCAATGCGTTTTACGACCGCTGCTGTGTTATATTGAGCTGCATCACTGCAATCGATTATCCCGCACGACAAGGGCGGCAACGCACCGATGAATTTGTGTGTTTTGTCGTTGACACATTTACTTCCTCATCCGTCTCCCTGGCGATGGCATGGGGTTTCGGTGCCGGGTGGAGGCACCAGTCGCGGGCTCCACCAACACTTGCTCCGGCGCCTGGAACGTCGAACACTTGGGGCGTCGCCCACGGGTGTCGCCGATGGCGGCTGGGTTGCCGGTTTGGGTCTTACAGACACAATTCCAGGGAAGTCCATTTTACGATCTTCACAGAGAAAACCACGTGGTGCTTGTCACTCCGCACGCGGCCCTAGGGGACGTTTCGGAGCACCTCTGTTTCCCAATCGGGTGCCCAGAAGCAACAACCCTCCTGTTAACGACTTGACGCCCCAAGTTTAGAAGAACTTCCCACACACTGGTGTGGGCTCTGCGGGTGGCGCACGGTGAGCATCCTCTACCGACCCACTTCCAGGCGGGCACGGTAAGGCGGTTTCACCCCAAGATCTGCTCCCCACTCCTGCACCGTCGGGTCACAGCTCTTGGCCAGTGGGCACACCCGGGCCCGGGAGGGTTTCTAGAAGCCATTCCTACCCCAGACTGCTGGAAAAGTCCTGTTCGCAGAAATATACCACACTATGCCCAGTGGACCCCCAAGGGAGGTGGGCTGCAGACCAAGGTTCAGGGTGGGCCCCGAGTGAAGATCTGGGCGTGTTCTTGTTACCCGCATCCTACACGCAGGTCCCCACAGACGCGGGTCTGCACGAGCAGAGCTGACTGTGTCTTTTCATCTCTCTCATCCCAAGATCTGGACAGGTCTGGTTCTAAAGGCACGGGCACGCCGAACGAAGGTCGGTGGAGCCGGGAGGTGTGACGGGGGAGAATTCCGTCTGCCCCGAAGGCGTGGCGGTCCTGACTCCCGGCGCCTGTGAGTGTGGCCGATCAAGTTAAGATGAGGTCCACAGGGTGGCCCTGAGACCCAGGGTGACCGGGGCCCTTGCAAAGGGGGAAACTCGGACACAGGTGTGTGCAGGGGGAAGCGGCCAGGTGGGGAGGAAGCAGAGGTGGAGGCGATGCATCAGGTCGGGGACAGCCAGCCTCCAGAACCGGGGGCTGATGAACTGCATCGTTCCAGCCGCCCGCTGCATGGCTTCGGGACGGCAGCTGGACCTGCAGTTCTGCACCAGGCGCTGCTGGTTCTTCTTCCCACGCAGGGCAGGACCACGGTTCCCAGGCCCCTCGAGTCAGGGTGGCCTTGGCGCTGGCTTTGGCCGGAGCCCGGCAGACACGGAAGTGTGGGGGAACTCTGGGTGGACCCTCCCGCATCGCGGGTACTTCACCACACCCCCTAGTCTGCCTCCGGGTCGTGGGAGCTGGGCTGAGGCAAAGCCTCGTCAGCAGCAGCCCTGAAGGAAGGCAGTGACCAGACGCCTTCCACCAGCCTGTGACGGACCCACAGCGCGTAAGGAGCAACTTCTGTTATGTTTGTTGAGCCACTGAGATGTGGGAGCTACTTGTTACAGCAGCATAACCGAGTAGAGAGAAAGGAGGTGGGGGAGGATGCTTGCTGGACAGTGACTGGCGTCCCTCCTAGAAAAGCTGCAGCCTGGGCCTCCATGTGGCCGCCAGGTGTGCCTATTAATGTCGGCCCTTGATTCGGGCGGTTTAGACGGAGCATGTGTACACCGGCAGCACGTGCTCACACGCATGTAGGTAGCACAGGTGTGCGTGTGATGGTTGGAGAGGTCCCTCTGAAAGCCCTACCGGCCCGTGCTCCTGGGGCAGAGCTGCTGAGTTCGACTGAGTGCGAATCGGCTGAGTCAGAGACACCGAATCTGAGGCTTTCCCCTCCTCCTACGAAGGACCAGGGGTGGGGGGGAGCCCACCTGGCACGGAGGTGGGCTCCCGTGAGGCGCTCACATCATGAAGGGGCTGGTGTTCAGGCAGGTCGCTGTCGTGAGCCTTTCCACCTGCAGGCTGCCTCAGCTGGGGTTTCAAAGGACAGCAAGTCGCTGGTGGCAGAAGAATGACGACAGCCCCAGAGCTCCAGAAAACCAGCACAAGATTTGACCCTCAGGAAAAAAAAAAAAAGTTCCTGATTCTCTGCAGGGCATTTGCATATTTCCCACACTCTTAACAGAGAGCAAAATCTCCAGCGTCAGGACGGAGCCCCCCCCCGCAGCTCCCGTTCCCTCCGTAACGAACGAGAGATGTCCTTTCAATGAGGGGGAGGAGAGGACGCCCTCAGTCCGCGGGCCCGTCCCCTCCCACCCCCACAAACGAGAGCCTGTCTTTACAGGCTGCAGCAGAATCAGGTGCATGGACATTACCTAGGTCGGCGGCTGAGTGGGGCTCGTTAGTGTTTTCAATCCCAACAGCCAGTTGTCTCCTGAACCCGGCCTCCAGGGTGCTGGGCGTTCATTGCCGGCGGTGGCCCCTCCTGACCTCACAGGGCTTCCACGGGGCCCCGAGGCTGCCCTGAGCCAGCTCAGCGCCAGGCTCTGCCCTTTTAAATCAGCAGCCAGAGCACCGGGCCGGCCGTGCCCTCCCTCAGGGGAAGGGAGGTGCCAGCTGGGTTCTGGGGGTCTCCAAGCAGGGGCTTTTGTGAACCTTGCAGACGGTGCAAAGCTCGGGGGCAGGGAGTGCGGACACTCCGTCCTAGCAGGGCGGTGCTGAGCTGCTCTGAGCTGGAGCGTGGGGGTCCCGGGCTGCCCCTCCTCGCCCGTAATCATTCTGTTGAGGGGACCATGGTGGCTCCGAGTATCTGCTGCTTTATCGCTGCCCACCGACATGGCCTCCAGAACGTTGGTCCTTTAACGAGTAAGAGTCAATTAATTTCCAGCGTTCCTTTGCCGGAGGGGTGGACTTGGTGGTAGGGAGGATTTGAAGATGGCCTTCGGGATTCTTGGGTCCTGGTCCTCACACCTTGTAGAAATCCCTCCTGCTGAACAAGGGTGGGCCTGCCCTAATCAGGCGAGACTTTGACAGCAGGGTCAGTGGCTTGGAGGAAGGCGTCAGAGGGAGTCAGAGCCCCAGAGACGCTGTCCTGTTGCCCTTGACAGAGGCAGCTGCCATGTCTGAGCCGACGGCAAGGGACTGCGGATGCCTCCGGCACAGGAGAGTGGTCCCTGGCCATGCGCCAGCAGGAAAGCAAGGGCCTCAGTCCCCACGCTGCAAGGAGCCGAATTCTGACAACAGCCCGTGAGCTTAGAAGAGGACCCCGAGCCCCAGAGGAGCGCAGTCCCGCTGACCCTGTGGCTGCCGCCCTGTGACACCCTCAGGGTGAGCCCAGGGGGCTTTCGCAGACCCCAGCATCCAGGCTCCTGCCTGTGGAAGCCCTGACGTCATCAGTGGCTGCGGTTCAAGCCCGAGGCTGGTTGTGTGCCGCACGGCTGAGAGCACACGGACTTTTGACGGGAAGTGGGGGCTGAACGCAGTTGGCCACACGCAAATGCACGGCTGGCGGAGTGCGGTGTGTCTGGACGGGCTCTCCTCACTCCCTCTGGGGTTAACCGGACCCGTTCCACGATGCGCGCCTCCCTGCACGCTCGTGCCTTCATGACCAGATCGCCCCAGCCTGATCTCTCTTTCGATCAACTCGAAACCAGCCAATTACGGGCTGTACCTGCATCTGCAGCGCCCCCTGACCTTTGCAGCCCAAGGCAGCCTCCTCACCAGAGCGGGCTTCCATCCCATTGTGTGCACAGGTGCACACATGCGAAACGCCTTTCTCACACCAGACCCCTGCAAACGCACACGTGCCCAGAGTTCACAATAGCCTTGCGCACTGGACACCACTGTCCTCGATTCACAAAGTTGCTGACACCCAGGGTCACATGACTCTCGCGTGGTGCCAGAGCCAGGTTCTACCTCTGTGGTTGGCCTTGAACTCCAACCTGGGTCCGTCGGGAGAGACGCCGGCATCACGGACATAAGGAAGCGAAGGCAGGCTCGAATCCTGGCTAGTCGCTTGCTGGTCATGAGTGACAGCGCCCCCCACGCTCCCGTTCCCTCCCCGGGGAAGAGCACAGATGTGCCAGGAGGGTCAACTGGGATCCGACGCGTGACATGCCCAGGAGCTTCCCAGCGTGCAGTCAGCAGGTGGGACAGGATCTGGTGGCGATTACCTCATACTATTTCACTGTCACTACTGCTAACATTGCCCCTTGGTAAGGCTGTGTCACTTCGCAGGCAGGGAGCCGAGGAGAAGACGAAGTGACAGACCTGCATGCGAGGGAGGGTCCCGGGCCCCACCGTTCCTACCCCTCCCTCTTCTTCTTCCCCAGAACCCTCCCAAAATCGTAAACGCCATCGCTGGGCTCAGGGGACTGGCGTTCAGGAAGTCCAAACCACCGAAGTCGCGTCTAATTAGCCAGTCTTAATTGACATTAAGATAAATAACTTCTCAAATCACTTCTTCCCTGGAAAATGGGGACTTGTTGGAGGGCAACCATCTCTAATTTAAATCAATGAATCAAAACAAATGTGATTTAGCGGAGGCTGAAAGGAGATGAAAAATTTTAATATGCTGATCAACTCATCCATGCTGCTAGCCGAGGGGGAAAAATTCTAAAACGCATTCATCAGCTGCGGATGAAACTGTTTGGGGGCAGGAGTATTAAAAAGCAATGACGATTCGGTGACAAACAGTACCGACGTTCGGTCCCCACTTGTAGGGCTCCCCCGCCGCCCAGCACCTCATTTCCTCGTACGGTTGAAAGCGCTGGTCTTCAAGCACTGTGCCCACAGTCTTAAGGAGCACAGCTTGACATTTATTTTCGGTGCCTGTTTCTCACCCATCCCACATTTTTTCCTTGTCGAGGCTCCTGCTGGCGTCCAAGTCTAACTTCTTGAGATGTAGAAAGTAAACTTTCTCCAAGGTCTGATTCTGTGGTCATGAGAGAGGAAGTAGGTTTTAACAAGGCGGAGAACATGAGCAGGCATGGTCCCTGTCCTGCCTTATTTGAGAGTTGGGGGGAAGCCAAAGCTGACATCAGAGGCGGAGGCATAGCACAAGTCCTGGGCAGCAGGCAGGGCAGCCCCATCTGGCGGTGAGCAGAGAGGGAGCCGCAAGATGCTGAACGTCTTGTTCTGCCTTTCTTTGTTCTCAGCTTCTCTCTTGATGAAAAGACAACTTTATCTTTAGCTTTCACATTTCATTAAAGTTGTGAAAAGCGAGAGAATATTGGATCAGTTAAGGTCCTTTCTCCTGCAAGTGACAAAACTGGATAAAAACTGTTTTAAGCAAAAATGGAATTCATTGGCTTGTGCAACCGAAAATCTTGGAACTTACTTAGCTTAAGGCGAAAGTATAACCAAGACACAAACAAAGCTCTTGGGATGTTCCCTCCAGCCCGACTTCCCCTCTGCCAGCTCCAGCCAGGGAGCGCCAGGGCTCCTGGTGGTGGCTGGATGGGTGGGCCCGCTCCAGCACCGCAGCCTGTCACACGGAGATGAACCGGAAGACCGAGTGCTGTCTCTGCAGCTCCCACAGCCTTGCCAGTCGCTCATTCCGGGCCTCGGGGACACACACGAGAGTGCGAGGTCAAGAACTCAAGCTCTCAGCGACTTCTTGGGTTCACATCCCTACTCTGCGGCCTTGGGCAGACTGCTAAGCCTCTCTGAACCGCATCTATAAAAGGGGGTGGTACCTACCGCGTAGGGTGGATATGGGGCTCAGCTGGGTTTGCACACACTGAGTGCTCAGGGCAGCCCGTGACACACAGTAGGAGCCCAGCGAGTGTCAGCTGTGATCTGGAAGGCTCGCGTCCCCTCCTTCGTGCTCCGTGGATGCTCCTGGCCGATGCGCGATGCAGAGGAGCTCCAGCTGGGTCACCTGTAACTGCGGACTTCGGAGGCTTGAGTGGCACGCCGTTCTCTGCACTCTTGCACTGGGTTAAGAGGCAGATGAATACGCGCCCGCCCGTGTGTTAGAACTGCGCAGAGGGTGCTGGGAGGTCACACTCACCATCGCGTGACCCGCTCACAAACACAGCTTTGCACTCAGAGCCCTCCCAGGTCAAGAGCATCGGCCATGCTTGGCTCCCAGGGAGTGTGTTCTGTCTGTCAGTGGGAATCTGTTCAGAATAAGGGCTTCCACCTGCCAGTTCGGAATTTTGGCGCTCAGGATGGGAAACAACTTCTCCCGACCGGAAACTGGCAGCTCCCTGCCTTGACGGAAGTGGCTTCCCTGCCCTGCCCCAGCCGGGGTGTGACGGTGGCTCACGGAGCAGGACCACCATAATGACGCGGGGGTCAGGATGGGGGGCGGGAGTGGGGCCGGGGGCAGGGCATGGGCTCCGAGACTCGTAACTGGCAACTCTTGGAGGCAAGTTATGTAACGTCTCTGAGCCTCAGTTTCCTCCTCTGTAAACAGGGAAAAGAACTGCCCCCCCCCCTCACCGAGTTGATGGGGAACCGAAGGGGCTTGGTGTGCAGTGGGCTCGGGGCATGGTGAATGTGTAGGGTCCCAGCATGTGTCTGAACTTGACTTCAGGGTAATCTTGACCTGCCACCAGCCACCAGCGTGGGACACGGTGAAGGCACCATCCATAACTGTTCATCATGTGGCTTCGTCGTTCCCGTGAGCTCCCATCCACCGCCCAGGTGCCTGAGATGCTCACCTCGTTCTCGCTATTGCAAATTGTGTAGTACCGCATGCCGTGAGATTATAATTCACAGTAACTGCCCTGTGTTTCTGCCCTTCCTGCCTGCCTCACCGTGCGACACGGGGCCTCACACACCTTTTCAGACGAACGGGTGTGGGGAAGAAAATGGTGCTCACGGTGGGCTTCCGAAGACTCGCAGCAGTCGGAGCGCCCGGCGCCCCCATCCACGCGTGTTTATAGACACCCAGTTCCGGCTGCCTGTGCTGCTGCAGGAAACAGGGACCTGGTTCTGGTGACGTTGCCTGGACGCGCAGGCTTGTTCCTCCTAATCAGGGCCAGCCTGTCACCTGCCAGGAGGCTCACTGCTGCTTGGCTCAGGAGGGCCTGTTGCATCATCGCCACCAGACCAGCGACGGGGAAACTGAGGCAAATGCGGTGGTCCTGAGCATCCCCCAGCGGGGCCACCATCACCGCTGGCTCTCCAAGAAGGCTGGGTCTCCCCTTGGGCCAGCAAAAGGCATCTCCGGGCCCGAGAGTGAAGAGGGGTGCGTGTGGGTCCATTCCAGCAGCCACAGCAAGACACCGCAGACTGGGGGCTTCGGCGTGGTGCACACGCGTCTCTCCCGTGTCTGGAGGCCGGGGGGCTGAGGGGCATCTCTGGGGACGGCGCGCCCCCAGGTTTCAGACTGCTGCCGTCCGGTCTTCTCCCTCGGAGGTGGGGGCGGGAGAGCCCTCTGGGGCCCCTTTCGGAGGGCGCTCATCCCACTCATGGGGGCTCCAGCCTGCGACCTCCTCACCTCCCAGAGCCACCACCTACCCCAGGACCATCCTGTTGGGCGTTAGGATTTCAACATATGAACTTGGGGGCACGTTCAGTCCATTCAGTCCCCGTAGCCCATGGCCCGTGAGGACAGACATAGGGACGGAGGTGCAGAGACATCGGTCCGAACACACAGGTACGTGTGTTGTAACTCTGTGTCATGCGATCTCTCTGTATTTACAAGGTGTATCTTCTATATCGATACTTTATGATATGGATACAAAGATCTGTGTGGGCAGAGGAATACAGACAGGGCTAGACCTATACATCATATTTCTATATCTGCATCCACGCCTCTATATCAAATCTGGGTGTGTGCGCCTTTCTGAACGGCCCACAACTCTAGGAGGGGGACCGCGGGTCCATCCCCGCTTCCCGCAGGTGAGGTGGTACCTGGGGACACCACGTGCGGCCAGCCGGCTCACGGCACAGCCGGGACCCCAGCCCAGGAAGCTGGCCCCTGAAGTGTTCTCCCATTTCACAAGACTGCCCTACGACCTTTGCATTTGGAGCCAGTCTTGGGGTGCTCTCCAGAGGCGAGTGGGGGGTCAGCACTGACGATGCGTGGCAAGCTTTTGACAGTCATTCTGCCTCCCTGGGCCTCCGGGTCGCCACGTGGACAATGGGCTGCCGCCCCACTTCAGGCTGGCCCCGGTTCCAAAGCTGTACGGGGTGTGGGCGCATTTCCATGACCTGTGAGGACAGTGTACACGGGAAGAGGGCCTTCCCCCGATTTCCCACACGTGTCCAGCTTTGCTTGATGCGTTGCCCCACGTCATAGATGGGAGGAGCTCCGCGACACGGGGGGTACAATGAAAAGATGCCGTCTCTGAACACATGCTCTTCCAGCTCCTTCAGAACCAAGACGGAGAGAAGCCCACGGCCACCGTTCGCCTCTTCCCATGGGCTTTTCCCCGTCTCTGGGATCTGCCAGAATTGGGGGCACACGCTGGGAGACCCTGGGGCAGAGCCTGGAAGCCTCCGCCATCACTCGTCACTCCTTGTCCTGGCCCAGAGCCCCATTCCTAGGCATCTCCTCCGCCCCGGCTCAGGCCCAGGCATCTTGCAGAAGCTCCCGAGGCCTCGTGTTCAGAGTTCAACCCTCCACAGGCACCTGTCATGGGGGTCCTGTCCCTGCCACATCCTAGGGAGCCCACCACACCTGGGTTTCCTCCTCCTGGTCACGGTGCATCCATGCCCACGGCTTGGGTCACTGTCTGTTGCCCAGGTTGCCTGTTCCTGCTCCTCCTCCTCCTCTTCCTCCTGCTGCTCCTCCTCTATCTGCTCCTCCTCCTCCATCTGCCCCTCCTCCTCCATCTGCCCCTCCTCCTGCCCCTCCTCCTCCTGCTGCTCCACCTCCTCTTCCTCTTCCTCCTCCTGATGCTCCTCCTCCACCTGATCCTCCTCCTCCTGCTCCTCCTTCTCCTGCTCCCCCTCCTCCTGCTGCCCCTCCTCCTGTTCCTTTTCCTTCATCTGCTCCTCCTCCTCCTCTTGCTCTTCCTATTTTCTCTGGTCTGGCTCAGTCCCCAGTTGTAACTACAAAACACCTATTCTTTTTTGACGGGCGACTCCCTGTGTCCCGTCTGAATGGGCATAGGGAGGCAGCACCCCCTCAAAGGCATCGGCCACCCACAGGGTGTTGGCTGGAACCCGAAAGTGAGGTTGAAGCCCACCCTCAACTTTTTGGAGGAAGCCTGTTGCTATGGAAACTCCGGCTTGGCACTGTATGCAAATACCTGTCTCGCTTGAAATCCACCTGACAGTGATGCTGAGCAGAAAATGTGGAGCGCAGTCCAATGGGTTTTTAACTTTTATGTGGGGCCTGTGAGAGCTGTGCCCGCTTGTTAACTAGGCTCCGGTAGACGTGTCTGCAGGTAATGGCCTTTTGACAAATCACCTTCAACTCTTAATTTGTTAAAGGGAATCCTTTTTTCCAGTCAATGCAATCAGAAGGGGGGAGTCACTGGTCTGCAGTGGGATGCTCCGGGCGCCCCTCAGCGCAGCCCTCGCCACGCACGGTCTCGCTCGGCCTCCATAGTGTGACGGGGACACGGCACTGCCAGGCCACCGCCTCCTGTGCTCGGGCAGGTCCCGGGGCGGGGGCTGCTCTAATGAATGACGGCGTGGCCGGAGGAGCCCCCCATGTTAACTTGAGGGGCTCTCCCAGGGGGCCATCTGAGACCACTTCCTGTCCTCAAAGGGAGGCAGGGCCCGGAGCGTGGGTCCTCAGCCCACGCAGGCGTGCGAGGGGACAGAGAGGGCATTCCCAGGGCGGTGCAGCTCACGGGAGGTTGTCGTCGCCCTGCGAGGAGGAGGCCAGGGAAGGGGGGAGCAGGGGAGGGGACGGGATGGAGGGTCAGCAGAGACAATGGCTTCGGTGGAGGAGCAGCGGGAGCCTGCCTGCGGGGGCGGGGCGCCCTGGTGATGAACCTTCCAGAAGCACGCCCAGATGCCCTGGGCTCCTCAAGTTCACCTCGAGGTCCTGGGTCCACAGGGGGTGAGCAGAACGTGAGAGCATAGCCCGGAGGCTGAGACTGAGCGGGAGTGAGACAGACAGACAGACAGACAGACAGGCGGTGAAGGGGAGGCTCAGGGATGACTGCACGGGGACCTCGAGGGGTGCCTGGAGGGGACCCGCCTGGAGACAGGGAGGAAGGTCCCCGCAGCCCCGTGGCCCTGTTTCCTCTGCGCACTGATGCTCCCGGTGTGGCTCCCACATCCGCCTCAGGGAGGAAGAGACCGAGGCTCCTCTGGGCGGGAGGGGCCCGCCCAGTGCTTGGCCCACAGGGCCACCCGCTGGGCACCGTCCGCCCAGCCTCCGCGTTGACTCCCTGGGGCAGAACCCAGGCGAGCTGGTGTCTGGGAAAGGAGAGGTGGGGCCCTTGGGAGCCAGTCGGTGAGACTGGAGGGGTTGGGGCGCTCAGGTTCCCACCCAGCTCTGACCCTCTCCCTGGCCTTCTCTGGGCTGGAACACACAGACAGGGGAGCTGGGTCCCGTTGGGAGGTAACTGTGCTCCCCTCCAAATTCATACGTTGGTGTCCTAATGCCCAGGACACCAGAATGTGACCTTAACAGGCAATAAGGTCTTCGCGGATGTAATTGGTTAAGATGAGCTCATACTGGAGTCGGGTCACCCTGACCCCATACGACTGGGTCCTCATAAGAGGGGACGTTTGGACGCAGACACACGCAGGCAGGGAGAACGCCGCGTGAAGATGAAGCAGAGGTGGGCTGAGGGGTCTACAAGCCAGGGGACGCCCAGGAGGCCAGCAGCCACCAGGAGCTGGGGGCGGCCAGGGGCGGGGTTGCCCTCCCGGGCTTGAGCAGCCCTGCCACACCGGGACCTCAGACTACGGCTCCGGACCTGGGAGAGGAGCAGTTTCTGCTGTTGAAGCCTCCAGGTGCTGGTGCATGTGTGGGGGTCCGGGTGCTGACACAGGGCAGACCAGCCCCGAGCTCCGGCCCTCACGGGGACGATGGGGACCCCCATGGCTCTGGGACGGCTGTGTGTGGACCACACGGCTAGTCGGGGGCGGCAGACATGGCCATGGCCTGGGTCGGGGGAGGGATCCGCTGGCAGCCGGATGCCCCGCCCCAGGTGCCCAAGGACCCCTGTCCATGGGGTGCGTTTGCATGGGACGCACGCTCTGGCCCAGAGTACCTCCTCCGGCTCTCACCGCAATGCAGTGAAAAAGACAAAGCACGTGTCTGAGTGAGGACACGAGGGCCGCCTGCCCAGCCGGGCGCAGCGACGGCCAGCTTCCGGGCAGGAGCCGCACCCCACGGTGTCGTTCGCCTCCATCCCCCCGGGGACAGGGGTCTCTTGTTGAAGGTGATGGGAGTATTTCTCCAGGGGAAGTTCAATGGGTGAATTGCTTAGTAGGTGAAATTCACTTCCTCCATAATTGGAAATGCAAACAGAAGTGATTATCAACTAATTTGTAGCAATTTGGCAAATTTAAGGACTGTGCCGTTCGGTTGGAACGTCAGCTGGCACAGGGGTTCCGCCTGCTCACCGCAGACATGGGCCGTGCCAGGACCGTCTCCATGTCAGGGCTGGGTCCCCGGAGGGCGCTGTGCCCGCGCTGCATGGCCCCAAGTTCAAGATCCCACTGTGATGGGCGACGCTCTTAAAACTCAGACTCAGGACTGTGGGGGCCGTGGCCACACACAGAGACACGGAAGACCCAGGGTTTGTACCTTATACCGCCCTCTGCCCCGGCATGTGCACACACACGCACACACCCTGCAACCGCACGCCCCACGCATGACACATACACCCTGCACAGCCCACACCCGCACAGGCACACACAGGCGTGCACACACACACCCGCACCTCCTTCGTAACCTCTCCTTTCACTCTGGGCTGCACCCGCTACCTTCACCGGGTCCTCTGGGGTAGGGGCTCCCGATGCGCTCACAGGGATGGCAGCTGCAGAGCCGAGAGCCTGCCTGTCGCACGTTCAGGGAACGGTGCTAAGCACACACACATCAGCTTGAGGTGTAGTAGTGAGTCCAGGAGCAAACCCGAGTGGGAGCAGCTGGTCGGGAGGGCTGCGGATCAGAGCCTTGGTCCACGCGGTCCGCGTGGTCTGGTCTCCAGCGTGTGTTCTGCAAATGGCAGATATCACCCCCCCCCTGCCCCCCGATCTCTAATGGAAGAGTCTGGCTGGGCTTCCCTGGATTTCCAAAGTCGAAACTTAAATACAATATCCGAAGCTTTTAGCCTTAGGTATGGCAACACAAGAAACCTAATTATCAATTAGAACTGATGATGTTTTATAGACTGTTCTCTTTATTAGCGTGGTATTGCAGCTTGTTCCCGAGGACGGTTCTCGGGAACGTTCCTGGCTTATGGCTTGCCGGACTCCATTTCGCAGAAGATTCAAGATCCCCGCAAGAGGTCGGCGGGCCACAGGAAGGGTCCTGTCGGTCCCTGAGCCCCGGCACCGAGCTGCGAGGCCACCCAGACGGACCATGTGGCCCATGATTCTCGGGTGGGGGACTCGCCAGTTTCCTTACGAGTCTGGTCCAGGCCCTCGGTCCCCTCTCACAGGAGGAAACAGCGCCCGTCACCCCTCCCCCGGCATCCGTGACCCCGGGAACCAGGAGCCAACCCTTCTGCAGGACCCAACGGCCAAGCGCTCAGAGGCCCCCACCTGCAGATGACACCCGGCACCGCTGGGTGCTGCCGTGTCACAGCTCTCTGCCACAGGGTCACTTTCAGGTTGAAGTTGGGGGAACAGGGTGGTTTCCACCTCAGAATGCGCGCCCTGCTGGGTGCACGGCCACGAGCCCCGTGGGAGGCGCCGGGTCTCAGAGCCGGTCTTCTCAACAGGACAGCGTCCACGCCCTTACCTACCCAGGTCCCTGGCAGCGCCGAGGCGGACGTCAGTCCTGGTGTCCCGGGGGAGGAGCGGATTCTCAGGAAGGTGCAGGAACTGGCTCTCTGCGAGGGTCCCGGACACGTGGGTCCCTGAGGCTGAGCCAGGAGAAGTGTCCTCTTTAAAGTGGCCACCGCATGGACACCTGTCTGCCCCAGCCCCCAGCGCTCGGCGGCCCTCCTGTCCTGCGCCAGCCACGTCCACGTGTCTCTGAAGTCCGTGCTGACGCCTTTGTTCCCACACTCATTACATGACTGATTAGTAATTAGACTGAGCTAAAATTAACTCACTGCTCCCAGGGCCCCGCTCCACATCACCCCCCTGGAGGCCTTGCTCGCTGCTCGTGGGATGGGTGGGGGTGGGGCAGGAGTCAGCCATCCCCTTTGCTGGTTCACGGGCTCGCTCATTCACTCCCTCCCTCGACGCGGTGACACCGAGTGCTGGGCCGGCGGAGCCTCTGCCAGGCTCCTCCAACGTATCTGTCGAAGTGCCTCATCCACGGGGCCAAAGGTGGGCTATGTCTTGGCCTGGGGTTCTCCCACCTTCCCCCCGACCTGCAGGGCCCATGGCAGAGCCCAGGGCTCATGCAAGAAGCCAGGCGCAGGGCCCAGGCTGGGGCTCCGGGCCTCCATGGGGCCCTGAGATCGAGAGGCGCAGGGGAGGGCTTTGCAGTGGGGCGGGGTGGGGGTGAGCTCAGCTCTGACAGCGGCAGGAAGGCGGGGATTTAGAGCCAGGGAGCAGGGAGTGAGCTGGGGGTCAGCGGATGGAAAGTGACCGGGAGGGCAGGTGGCGCCCCTGCAAGCAGGCCTGACCGGGGTTCTGCTGACCACAGGCCAGGCGACCCGGCGCCCCTGGAGGGGGAGGCACATGGTCGGATGTCATGGGCGGGGGTGCCGGCCGAAGGGCCTGGTGGGGTTCTCTCTGAGACCGGGGGGCCAGCACAGACGCAGAGCTCCCACAGCCAAGGCCCAGTGGGCAGAGGGGCAGGGGGTGCGGCTGACGTTCGGCCACAGGCGGGGGTCGGGCGGGGGAGATGCAGGTGACGGGGATGGCCCCGGGGTGGGGTCACAGAGCGCTTGCTTGCCTCAGTGAGTGGCGTTTGGTTGATCGTGTAACCAGCAACTCCCGATCGATCGCTGGCCCCGAGCTCAGCCCGCTCACACGTGTAGGCTGTTTGCCGCTCAGGGAGCCCTGGGCAGAGTCTCAGGCCTGGGGCTGTCAGGGAGCATTAAAAGGAACCTGGGGCCGAGACGCTCTGCACCCCAGGTCTTGTCCTGCAAGATCAGGTGGCTGAGCAGCTCCTTCTGCTTGACCCGTTCGACCAGAGAGCTCCGCCACACTCTGAGGACCGCGGCCCGGAGCGTGCTGGGGGCGCCTGCAGGGGAGCAGGGATCCGGGACCCACTCTTTGGAGCAAGTGCTGGACTAAGCGAAGCCCTCTGGGTTGCGGCTGCCGGTCCGCAATGCGAAGGCAGGCCAGGAGGGGCGGTGCGGGGGGCAGGGGGTCCCGGTGCATTTGGCCAGAAGTGTTTTATTTTTATGGGACCATCTCTTCAGGGGCTTCCAAAGGCAAGCTGCTGGGAAGCTTTTCCGGCAGTGACAAAATCTCTCTGATCCGCTAATTACACTGGACGGAGTAGCAACTTGCACCTAAGAACAAACACTGAACGAATCCGAGGAAGACCAGCCTTCTTTTCCTCACGGATGGCCGCGGAGCGTGACGTACACCACCCCGGCTCCTCCTCTGACCCTGCATCGGACAAACAGACCCTGCAAAGTCATCACCTGGCATCGGCGGGACGCGGCGGGCCCGTCACCGCCGCAGCACTTCCGCCTTTCTGCCGGGGGGAGGGGGGTGCACCCCATCGGGACACCCGCCTGCACCCACGGTCGAGGCGGAGATTCGCCCCTGTTCCCCCGAGCAGAGCGCAGGAGCTGCTGCCTTCACGCCACCATTGTCAGAAGGAAAGGCAGCTCTCCACCCCCCACCCCCGCCCCCGAATGTCGATCCTACCCCGCCAGCTTGGTGCGTCTCCCGTCTGCAAGAACAGCTCAGAGCATTTGGCAGCCGCGCGCCTGGCATCTCGGCGCGAAAATCTGCTCGAGACTCGTGGGGTGGAAAGAGGCTTATTGTGTTGGCAGGAGTCCGATTATGTGGATCGGCGTGCCTGGGCCCAGTCCCTGGCTGCCTGCAGACCGCCCCGGCGGGCCACCCACAAACAGCTCCTGACGCCACCAGTGGCCCACAGTGCCTGCCCCACCCCCCCACAGGGGTCACCACAACCCGCTGGGGGCACTGGTGTCGGCGCTGTCCCCAGATGGGTGACTGATGCAGATGTTCTTCCGGGAGAAAACTCTTCCTCCTGTGACGGTGGGAAACTTCAGGGGCGTCAGGCCGGCCAGCGGGCAGGACGGAGGACCCGACGCCGTACACGGGCCGGAGGCACAAGCCGACGACCCACAGGAAGTGGGCCTGCAACTAGGAAGTGAGCGAGTGAAAAACACCCACGTCCTCCACACTCCAAAACGCCAGTGAGACGATGGCATGGGAGGCGTGTGTGTGCGTGTGCGTGCGTGTGCGCACCTCTGGGATTAGACGACGTGACTACACGTCTCTGGCAACCAGCGAGTGAAACGGGGTCTGAGTCGTCACTGGTGACCACGCACCCTGAGTGGGGGGCAGCGTGTGGACAAGATCTATAAAGTCTTGCGAAAGTGGTGACAGTGAACACGTACCAGGCATCAGGTCATGCACTCTGAGAACTGGGCACACCTTGGCGTGTGTCCCCGTCATAGTGACTGTGCAGGGCATGTGTGCTACACGCTTCACCCCCGTCTTCTGGGCGGAGAAACCGAGGGAGAAAGAGTTTAGGTAACTAGATGAAGGACAGGCAGCAACTAAGGGGCAGACCCAGAATCCGAACCCAAGACGGGCCGGCCACCTTCCCTCCGTGTCCGCTGCGACTTACTGATTTGCCCCACGTCTGTGAAGGAGGCTGAACCCACACTCACACACGATGACTTCGAGACTGATGCCCACCCGTGTGTTCACGAGAATGGCCACTTGGGAGCAGCGCAGGGGAGTGACAGGCTGGCACAGACGCACAGCAGTGGGGATCTCAGATCGCAGATGTCCGCGTGAAGGCAGCCGCGGTTTTGCACCCTGCCTGCCTGCCTGCCTGTGTCTTACTGGAAAGGAGAGCACGTGTGAGCGTTTCATGACATGAGCAGGAAAGGAAGTGGCTGGACCGTTTTGGATGCTGAGAGGCATTTTCAGACTCAGCCACTCAGGAAGGGAGAACCCGGCCGGCGGCATGTAGAACATGGACGACAACAGGAAACTCGGAGGACCGACGGGCACTGCAGGACCCCAGCGGCTTGGAGGTGGATGGCAGCCTCGCGGCGAGCGTGGAGTTGGGCTGGAACGGGGGACGGTTGGCAGTTTGAGTGGGAGGTGGGTAGACTGTACCCCCAGACTCACCGCCCCCCATTCAGTGTGCTGAACAGGGTTCGCCCGCACCACCCGCACAGGGGAGTGGAGGGCCAGTGCCCACAGAGGCTGGAACGGAGGGTCACGGAGGATTGAGTGAGTGGCCACATTGAAACCACCATGAGTAAACGCAGGTTTTCCGCCAGTCCGCTCTCGGCAATCTGACGGTCAGCTCGCTCTCCTCCAGGCAGGACGCTGCGGGGTGCTTCTCGGGGAAATCTGACCAGCCCAGGAGAAATGACCTGAAGGTACCGAGAGCAGTCTCCCCCGCGACCTCCCAGGTGTACAGCCCACGGCAAGGCCACAGCTGGCAAGTGCCACCATGACGCAGGGGCCCCCACCCGCCTTTCAGGGCCCGTCCACTCGGTCCGAGCAAACGGTCAAGCTCGCCCACTCTTTGGAGAAGGCTTTTGACAGACGGACACCGAGGAAGCAAATGGAAGCTCAGAGAGGGTGCAGTCACACGGGGGGATGGACACCAAGGCCCAACAAACAGGAAACAGACCGAGGACATCCTCAGAGTGACAAGAGGAGAGGCCACGCCCGTGAAATGGGAGCAGAGTGCCATTAAAAAGGATCATTTAGGGGAAAAAAAAAACCAGTTGGGGGACATTAAAAAGACAATGGCAAATGCTGAAAAGTCAGAAAGAGTCTCTAAGCTGGAGCTGGAGCGATCTCCCAGAAAGTAGCATGATGACAGAGTGATTTATAAAAGCTAAGAAAAGGATAGGCTCAGCCAGAGAGGGAGCAGGAGAGGCTGGAGGAGGGACAGAAAGACACTCGGAAGAGAGAGGGCAGTGACGGAATTGGGAAGCAACCGTCAAAGAACCGCGGGGTGGCTGGTAAAGACATAGTGATTCTACATACCTTCAAACTAATCCCAAGCATTGTCCAGTAACTCACGCCATGCTAATAAAAAGCTCCTGGGGCTTGGGGCAGGCATCTCTTTCCCCCCTTTTACAAGTGAGAACACTGAAGCACAGGGGGGCTCGGAGACTGATTACCCAGCGTGCCCTCCGGCTGACAAACGACAGGGCGAGGACTTGAACCCAGGCAGGTGGACACTCTTGCCTGAGCTCTTAGCCACTGGACAGACTGCCTCCCCGTAAAAAAAAAAGCTGCATAAAATTCAACAAATGCTTCGACGCTGTTTTCCAGACCGGATGTTTCCAAACTGAAAGGGTGCCTCGAGTGTCTGGCGCAGCGGGGTGAAAAATCCACCCGTACTGAGTCACAAAATCACAGTGTGGTGGAATGTCGGAACCCTGGGGGCAGAATGGAGGCTCTGAAGGCTGAGAGATGAGGCAGAGGAGAAACAGCCTATAAAATCAGTCATCACAATGGCATCTGATTTCTTAAAAGCCATCCTGGAAGTGAGGAGAAGCTGGCGTAACGCCACACGGCCCGCCCGCTCCGCGGGAGAGCGGTCAGGCTTGGTCCCCACCCAGCCGAGCTCGAGCACGGAGTTGAGCGCCGTTTTCCGATGCAGCCGGTCTGCGTGCCTTTTCCCCCGAAACCTGCTGGAGGAGGCGGCCCCTTAGCACCGGGAGTCCACCCGAGGGAGGAAGGCATATGGCCCCGGGGAATGGGGGTGGACGCGGAGAGGGGGACCCCTCGCGTGGTTGGGGAGGAAGGGCCTGGGATGACAGCTGTCTGTCAGGACAGCGTCCAGAGCAGCCAAGGGAGACTGGGAGAGATTGGAGAAGGTGAAACTGGCCGGGTGCTTTTGAGGGAACCCGGGAGGAAGTCCAGCGAGATGGAGTTTCCGAAAGAAGGCGGAAAAGCAGGCGAACTAGACAAACCCCCAGGCAGCCCCCAAGCCAGTAAACGCCACTGAGTACAGTCACTTGGGGGAAGGCAAAGGACCTCACAGGGTGCAGGGAGTCTCCTGGGCACAGAAACGGAAACCCCGAACACCCACCCACCCAGAGAGGCCACGTCCTGTCTGAGATGATGGCGGGCGGCCGTGCGCATGGGCGGAGTGGCAGTTCCAGAGCACGGGACACCGGCTGTCCGTGGCGGTGAGTCGTACGTGACGGCTGATGTGAAACAACCTACGGGTGGAGGTAGGAGACCCGAGAGCCTGGGGGTGAAGACCACAGGAAGCAGCTACAGTGCGGAAAGCGGTGTGCGTGGGCGGGAGGGGCGGGCAGGGCGCGATCAGGCTCCGCCGATGTGGATCGTAAAGCACGTGGAACCGATGGACTCTGTAACTGTGCGTGGGTCGCTGATCGCCACGGAAACGCGATGAAGAAGAGACGGCAATGACTCTGCAGGTTACGTAATGACAGGGAAAAGGAGACGTGGGTGGTGCTGAGTGGAGAGCAGACTCTCGAATGACGTCAGCGGGGTGACCGCAACTCGGTCACAACTTGGGACCAGGGAGGCGGCACCGCGTGCAGACATCCCACCGGCGATTGGATCTCCCCTCTGGTCCCAAAGGGCTGGTGCTTCCGCACATGCGCGCCTCGCTTCCGCGAGGCCTCCCCTTGCCATCCCACCTGCAGGAGATGGTGGATGATCCCCGAGTCCCCGCCTCCTCGGGGTGATGCTCCTGCGCATGGGAAATGAAAATTAACAAACGTGCGTGCGTTTCCTCCTGTGAGCCTGGCTGCTGTCCGTTTTGATTCCCAGCCCCCCAGCCCCGAGCCTACGGGGGCGAAGGGACAGATGTTCTTCCCCAAGGTCACGTGTGGGCTGAGAACTCAGGGAGAAGCAAGGACGGAGATTAGAAATCGTCAGATTAACAAGCAGGGCCCAGAGGATTTTACTTTGTTTGGCTTGTAAGTAGTTCTCGGTCCAACGAGCAGAATTCCCCCCCCCCAACCCCTCTTCCCAGCAGGGACCTGGGGCGCCCTGCATCTGCGCCCCTTTCCTCTTCCAGAGGTTTACAAGGGTCCCAGCTGGTGACGCAGAGGGCTGTGGAGCGCAGTGAGGCCGCAGGCGCGGAGGGGCTGCACTTGAACTCTCCATGGGAACACCGGGAGCCCAGCAGCAGGCGGCAGAGACGGCAACGTGGCCCCCGGCCATCAATAACAGTTACATTTAATAGCAGGGACTTATTGACTAAAGAGTCCTAATTATGAGAAAGGATGACCCTGTCCATTCACAGCAGAAAAATGATCAGAACGGAAACCACATCAACTTTAATTGTTTGCTTGTCCTTTTATAAACAAGATTAATTGGCTAAATGGAACCTATAGGTTAACAGGACAGAGGCAGGTTTTTCCCCAACAACTGCCTTCCTGACACCCTGAGACTTAAGCTCGGGAGGCTCGATGGGGGGACCATCATCATGGATGTTACCGTTGTCGTGTTTTAACGTGGCTCTTCTCTGAGTTTCCCCCTCCTCTGTGTGCAGAGGTCAAGGGGGCCCCCCGGCTGCCTGCACTGGGTGCTCCGAGGAGGTGGTTGTGACTGAACACCCTGGGGAGCCAGCCCAGGTGCACCCCTGCACAAACACATGCATGCACACCCGAACACATGCACACATGTGCACCCACTCCAAAGCATGCACACGCACTGGAACTCACATGCATGCACACACCGGAACTCACATGCATGTGCACACTGGAACTCACATGCATGCCCACACACTGGAACTCACATGCATGCACACACTGGAACTCACATGCATGCACGCACTGGAACTCACATGCACACACTGGAAGTCACATGCATGCACGCACTGGAACTCATGCATGCACACACTGGAACTCACATGCATACACACACTGGAAGTCACGTGCATGTGCCCACGTGCACACACTGGAACACATGCCCTGCCCACACCTGGCACATGCCGTTGGCCGGGAGCGCAGGTACCTGGAGAGGTGACATGCTGGCCAAGCTACCCTCGAGAGGAAGCCCGAGAGGGCGTGGAAGCCGGGAAGCCTGCAGCAGGGGCCGATTTCTTTGACGAGCAGGCCTGTGCCCACGGTGACGTCTCCTCAGCTGCCTTCGTTCTGTTCGTGGGTGGGCTTCCCTCCCAGCTGCGTTCCCATCCTGCGTCTAAACGTATCAGCGCCCCCGCTCTAAGGGCGCAGCACACAGCCGGGGAGCAGCCTCCAGCCCAGACCCCCAGGTCCCGTTACTCACACCCACACTGCTGCAGATGGGGACACCTGTCCAGTGTCTAAAACCAGGCGGGATGCGGGAGCCTGCAGAACGTGAAGCCAATGGAAGACAAGCGTGCTGGTGGCCACTGCTGCACGCAGTGGGGCACGAGGTTCCTCAGGACCGAGGAGCAGGCGGTCAGCTGCACCCACACTGGGCCAGCAAGGGAGTCTGGTTTTCGCTGCCGCTCTGCCCTATAGGTCCCAGGGGCTCCAGGCTGAGTTGAGCCCCTACAATCCTGGTTGGAGCCCTGAGCCCCAGGACCTCAGGAGGGTCTGTGTTTGCAGGGGGTCTTCACCGAGGTGATCGAGGGGAATGACGTCTTTGAGGCGGGCTGTGCTCCCGTACGGCCAGTGCCGCAGACTCACACACAGGGGGAGGCCACAGGGAGAAGGTGGCCATCTCCACCAGCTACGGAGAGAGGCCTTGGGGGGAGCCTGCCCCACCCACCCCCGGATCTCGACACCCACCCTCCTGGACAGTGAGGACATAGCCTCCCGTGGTTTGGGCCCCGGTCTGTTGTAGCTCTTTAGGGTGCCCGAGCAGACGAAGACAGCAGGCCCCTGGTCTCCGGAGGTTTGCAAAGCAGACCTCGGGGCCACGTTGGAGGGAAGCCTGAGGGTCCTTACCCTCCGGGGACTGTCCTCTGATCTTAACCTGCGGGCCGTTGCCAAGGCACAGAGACCCACCTGCCCTGAAATCACAGCATTGTAGTCTAAGGAGGCTCGCTCCAGCCTGCTTTGCAGCCTCTCGGACACGTCTGCTGGGCAGCTCGGGGCATCCTGGTCTGAAAGTCCTCACAGCAAACTCCTCCGGCCACCGAGGAGTGAGGCCAAAAGGCGGGCAGCGGTGCGGAGCTCAGGGGTCAGAGCCGCGGACGTCATGTCCTGGGCCCGACTGAGGCAGCGGCACCTCGGGGTTGAGTTCTCTGGCCGGCCGGGGCCCCCGCGGGAGACTTGGCGCCGGCAGCAGCAGTCACGAAGGTTTGGGCTTCGAGTTTGTTTCCTCGGCGCCTTTCAAAGGGTTCTGTCACTCTGACTTCACTCACGGCGGTGACACCGGCGGGGACACCGACACCCCTCTGCCGAGAGCAGCAGCCAGCGAGCGAGCTGGGGGACCAGGCAAACAGAGAAACAGAGCTGGCGTGTGGAGGCCTGGCCATCGCACCACACTACCTACGGGCTGTGTGATCAGGAGCAAAGCCTTTGCCGAGCCTCAGTTTTCCCGTCTGTAAAATGACGCATGTCCCCAAGCAGGTGAGCCGTTAAAACCTGGGTGACCCGTCAGCAGCGCTGGCGCTGAGGAGGTGCTTACTGAGACAGAGCGTTCTTTCACTCCTTGATAAAATCTGGGGCCGAGTCCACTCGAGGGCCCGGGAGCCACGCTGCAGGGGCTAGAGTTGAAATCCGGGGAGGCTGGGCCTGAGTTCGGGCGGCCCTCGGGTGTAGCAGGGGGCAGGGGTGAGGAAGGTTGACTTCCGGATGCCTTAGACCTCAGCATAACTGCTTTCTCCCACTTGCAGAATAATTTTAATGAGTGGGAGTGGGCCGGGAATTCGGGACAAATTGTTAAAATAGGGGGTTCATTTAAAAGTGCAAAACAATAAAAAGATAACATTTTGTTGATGAGTACTGACCATTGAAACGATTATTTAAAATGGTCATCTCCTCTCTTCCTTTCAAATCTCCTGCTTGGATAACTGCGGTTTTCTTCATTTCTTTTCTTCCCTCCTCTCCTCTGGTTTTGCAGTTATATTTTCTACTTCATTTATTCATTTTCTTTAGTGGTTACTAATTTCAAGTTTAACAAGTCTATTAACAAAGCCTCCCAACATGAAACATTTCTGTGTGTCCCCAGAAGCGAGAAGACTTCAACTCCAAGCTTCGTCCGCTCCAGCTTCATGTTCCCATCGGCCAGTATTTCAGCATCATCTTATTTTTAAATCCTTCAACTCTTTTTTTTTCCCTGAGAGAGATCATTGCTTTTTAAAATTGCCAATATGGTCATAACTTCATTGACAAAGGTTTTCTTCCAGCCTTGCTTTTTGCTTTGGGTTTGGTTTTTCCGCGGGCTAAAGTGTACCCTTGAACACGTCTTTCCGAAAGGGTTGCTGAAGAGTCAACAAGGAACAGGGAGCTCCTCCGTCTGCCCCTGAGGTCGTCTGGAGGGCGGGCAACTGGATACAGAGTTTCTCAGCTCAGTTGTTTCCTTTCTTTCGCTATTTTTTTCCCCACTGGCCCAGCTTGACATCGCCTTCTTGTTTCTCACGGAGGCCTAAGGATTTTACCATTTTCTCTTGGTCTCACGCAAGCCGATAGTCTTACCGTAAAACGTCTACGTGCGGAGTCGCTTTATGTCTTTTGCGTGGGACTTTCGGGCTCCTTACCTCCGAGCGCTTCCGCCGTCTTCCACTTTTGAAAAACCGACAGCCTTTTTTTTCCCTTGAAATGTCTTCCCTCCTCCTGTTGTTTTCAGAGATTCGCGAAGTCCCCCACTGGCCTCCGGTGCCTCAGCAGACGCTGTCGCTGTCACGGGGCTGCCTGCTCCCCGTGCCCTGCAAGCTTCCCGCTCACTGGTTCTGTCAGCTGTGTCTTGTCCTCCAGTGTCCCTTTGCAGGAGTGACATCCAGTCCGTGACAGTCTGCCTGTTCTGATTTTCTGCACACTCTCTGAGTCCCTCCCTGCTTCTTACGCCCTCTGGAAGCGGGGAGTGTTTTGAACTCTCTCTCTCTCTCTCTCTCTCTCTCTCTCCTGTTTTGTCACCTCCACTTCCTGAGGGGCTGGTTTGTGTCGTTGGGTCCTCGGGCTCTGGTCCCGCCTGGGAGCTCCTTTCCACAGGACGTTGTCACAGGACTCCCCCGGCCCGAGCGGTCCTCGCCCTGCGTCGCTCTCGCCGCTGGCCTCCTAGCGGAGCCCGGGTCCGGATCGCCTGGCAGTCAGCTCAGGGAAAAGCCTTCATCCGGAATGCCATGGTGCTGGTGTTGGCTTGTGACCCAGATCCGGTGACCCAGACCGTGTGACCCAGACTGTGTGACCCAACTGTGTGGCCCAGGCCATGTGGCCCAGACCTGGCCAACCCAGATGTTGAAGGAATGCCCCTGAGCAGGGCCACCTCCGTCCTGTGGGACTCTCGATGACCCAGCAGGGTGGAGGACCCCCGACGGGGTATTTACAATGGACTCCTACTGAGCCATAAAAACAAAGGTGATCCTGCTACTTGAGACAGCGAGGCTGGCCCGTGAGGGCACCGTGCTGAGTGAGGTGAGTCGCGCAGAGACAGACAAACGCACCGCACGAGCTCGCCTCCTTGAGGATCTCAGGCAGCCTGACTCGAGAAGCAGGGAGTAGGACGGCCAAGGCCCGGGGCTGGGGTGGGGGGATGGGGCCGCGTCAGACACACGTCCAGCTGCGAGACGCATGCGTCCCGGGGGCTGATGGGCTGCGTGCTGTCTGCGGTTAGTCATTCTGCGTGTCTCCTTGAGCGTGGCTAAGAGAGCAGATGTTAAATGTTCTCAGCATCGAAAGAAGGCAATCATGTGATGTGAAGGGAGCATCGCGACGTGATGGTGAACGAACTCGACATACCGCACGCCTCGGCCTCGCCCGCCCAGCGTTCCGGGTCAGTCGCGCCTCGCCGAGGCCGGGCGTGGGGGACACGTACTCATCAGAGACGGCAGTACTGGGAGGTGGGTAACTCAGACACCCGACGTGGCGAGATGGCCGCCGGCCGGCGATACTTGGTGGGCACAAACAGCCCCAGGGAAAAGCGACCCCTCCCCAAAGGTTGGTGGTTTCCTCAGGATGACGCCGCTCCGTGTCGCTCAGTCCCTTCCATTCATGCCGCTGTTGCCGCCGAGGTTGTATCATCACATTTGTCTGCTTTGAAATACGAAGGAGAGAATGAGCCCCCGGGTCTCTGCAGCCGCTGTGGGGCCCGGGGGTGCCCGGGGCCAGGAGTAGGCTCCTGCCCGTGTGCACGGAGCTGCTGCTGCTCCAGGGAGGGTGCTGACCCCAGGCGGGCCATGGCTCTCCATTGGGGACTGGTGTTCTGAGGCCGCCCAGGGGCCCCACAGGTCAGCCAGGCGGAGTCACTGCTCTCCCCGCGCTCTCTGCCAGGACGTCTCGGCCTAATTCAGTCAAACCAGCGAGAACAGCTGGACGTTGCCGTCTTGAAAATTTCTTCTGAGGATGCAGTGCATGTCCCCTGGTGGGGGGGTTCCTAAAGATCGGGCCCCCAGCCTGGGCCGCAGCAGGGGCTGGTCTCCTGGGCCCCCCGGGGAGTGTTCTGCTGGAACGGCGCCCGTGAACTCCCGGGGAGGTGTCGAGGCCCCGGGGTGGCCTCTCGGGGAGGGCGCAGAGACCCCCCTGCATGGGCACAGAGCCGTTGGAGCCACGGGGTTTAGGGTGCACCTGGAGAGCCCGGTCCAGCTCCCGCCACAGGATCCAGGCTCCTTCCCGCCGGCTCTCAGCGTCTCTTTCCCCATCTTCCCACGTCTGCGGTCTGAACCTCCTGGTCACCCGTGCGCCCAGGTGGTGGCTACTAGTCCATCGCTGGCCCAGTCAGATTCTGGACACTGACCGATGCCCGTGGGGACAGTGGCCAGGCTGTGGACGGTCTGTTGGCCATCCTGCACGGCCCTCGGGGGACTCATTCCGTCCTTGTTAACGAAGCCCTTTGTCATGGGCTGGGCTGCTTCTCTTGATGTGTAACAAATTTATGGTTCACGGAGGGTTTTCCTCCTGGTGCCGTCCGGACAGAAGACAAACCCATACAGAATTTCCGGGCGCAGTAAAGAATCCCACGTGCCTTTCCCCGGGGCTGGGAAAGCGAATGGCTGTCGGGAGTTGCTCATTGGAAATGGAGCCTGAGCCCGGCTGCAGAGTCAGGTGAGGAGGCTGCCGGTGCTGGAGCCCCAAAGCCAGCGGGGACACGGGGACACGGGGACACGGGGGCACGGGGTTGGAGCTGCTAAGCCCTCGGCCGAGACATCAAGGAGGGCTGCTCTCCCGCCACATGGAGGTGCCCACCAGCCAGGAAGCTCCCCCGCCAAATCCCCATCCAGAAGTTGGGTTGCAATTACATCCTGGAGCCACAGTTGACCGAGCTCCCGCTCCAGGCCTCACTGGCTCCTGGCAGCCGTAAGAAACGCCGTCACTGAAGACAGTCCAAGGGCTCCTGGCCAGGGCCCAGGGACAAAGGCTAAACCCGGTGTTTGCCAAACCGCAGACTCCCTTGCTCAGCGGATCGGCCCTCCCCGCACAGTCCCCCCCGGCTGCAGCGGTGAGGCATGTTTGGGGCGCGCACCCACGCTCCGCAGCGGCAGGTGAGATGCTTCACGACCCAAATGGGTCCCAGCCCCCACCGTCTCTGGGTCTCGTCCCCAAGCTCACAGGGCTCGAGGGTCTGGGCTCAGACAAGGCAGCGGGGGGCCCTAGCAGCAGGGACTTGCGGCTGGGTGACAGGGAACACCTGAGAAACTCTTTTCAAGTCCCCCCTATTTTTTTGTTCCGTGTTGTAAGGGACACTCCACTCTTTCCCTCTCCTCTCAGTCCCCCGACCCCCGGGGCTGGGGCGGATGTTTCCAGTCCAGTGGCTCTCCCTTCTCCAGGGACACCACCCCCTACCGCTCACCAGCGCCCCGAGGGCCGGCCGCACGGGCGGCTGCGTGCTCAGCGAGGAGACACGTCTTTCTGCCAAAGGGTGCGTTCTTGCCACTTTAAGCGGGAAGCCTGCTTTAGGACATGATTTGCACAGGCTTTCTGGGTTTCAAAAGAGGGGAAAAAGTCTGCGACATGCTTTTGCTGGAAAAAAAAAATACAGGTGCAGAGGCTGGTCGGCCACCAACCCGCACGACGTCACTCTGTCGGGACCGGAGCGCCTCTGCGCGACAGGCAGGCCGTTCCCCAGGACGCGCGGTGACCGTACGTGAGGCCTCTTCGCGGATGGGGACCCCCGGGGGCTTGCCAGCCTGTCCCCGGTGTGAAGTCCGCTCCCACGGGGAGTTCCAGAGCACGTTGCAAAGGGACCTGCACGGGCCGCGGAAAACACCGAGTTTAGCAACGAAATGTGTGTTTCCGAGAGGGGCTCCTTTAAACGCCGCACGTGCGCAGGCGTGAGGCCCAGGCGACAGCAGCGTGTCTGGTTTTCACTCTCGGAAGCAGTTTGCGGGGGAGGGGCTGCCACAGACCCTCTTCCACGATGGTGGACAGAGCCGGCAGCCCACCCCAGAGCCCCAGGGATATGCTCGGGGGAGAAGCAGCCCTTGTCTCAGCCTGGGGACTCCATGTCCCTGCAGACGGCAGACAGATCCACGGCCCCCAGTGACCAAGGTCAGCCCGGCCCCAGTGACAGGGCTTGTTTCTCTGTGTTCTCCTGAAAGCTGCAGAGACGGGCCCCCCTGGTCCCGGGGACGGCCGGTGGCCTCCCAGCAGAGTGCTCCTGACCCCTGGCCAGGTGTGGCCTTTTCCAGGGTGGCGGTGCATGAAGGGCCTGTGGCCACCACGGGTGCTTGCTAAGCCCACACATGAGGACTTAACCCAGCAAACAGTGGTTCTCTTGCAATCCAGGAGGCCAGCCTTCCGACCCACGGCATTGGCGAAGCTGGCTCCTTCCGGAAGCTCTGAGGGCCGCCGTCCGGGCTTCCAGTGGCTGCCGCCTGCCATCGGTGACCCGTAGACGCATCACCCCACCCTCTGCCTCCATCGTCACGTGGCCGTGGTCCCCGTTTTCTCTTTTAGAGGGACGTCAGTCCGAGCGGAGTAAGGCCTGCCCTCGAGACCTCATCTTAACCAGGTACCTCAGCTGTGACCCTGTGTCAGAGAGCGTCACATCCTGACATCCCGGGGGGCTAGGACTGCAACCCGTATGTTTTGGGGGGTGACACGTGATCAGCCCACAGCAGTCTTCGCCGTCGGCAGCTGTGGACGCTGTGGCTGCGTGTTCAGAACCAAATCCAATCATGCATGCTTTCATCCCTTCCTTCAACATGCCAGCAGTTACAGGGCACCGACCAGGCATCATGCTGGACTCTGCGGGTTAACGGGGCGCAAACCCAGGGAGTGCACTGGTGGGGGGCAGCACCAGAGGGGAGGTGTGGGGGGAGGGGGAGGGGCCAAGGCCCGGTGAGGGTGGAGGGGGAGGGGCTCGGGAATACAGTCCATCGCACCGTAATAACTAGGCAGAGTGCCAGGTGGACACTGGGAACACTGGGCCGGGGGGGGGGGGACACTTTGGAAAGTGCATGCCTGACCGCTACGCTGTACATCTGAAACCAGCACAAAGTAATACTGAGCATCAGTCAACTGTCTTTGAAAAACAATCTTGTAAAAATAAAGAGGGCATTCGGGGCTAAGACAGCCGGTACGGTTAACGCGCGAACTGGTGGGGGAACGGTCACGGTCCAGCATTCAGCGGAAATGCCGCAGGCGGAGGGATCCTCTCCGGGCGCCGATGTGTGGGGCGCGCCCAGCGCGCAGCGCTCCATGGTGGTCGCTGAAGGCGGCGTCAGGGCGCTGTCCCCCCGCGCGGGGCTGGGGTCTGTGCCGCGCCGCAGGGCTGTTTATGAGCCATGCGCGTGTGCCCACGTTCAGAACTCAGAGTGAACCAGACACACCAAGCTGCTAATGGGGATTGTGTTTGGTGGGGTTTGGGTGGTATTTAAAATTCCCTTCTTTGCTTGCGTCCGTCTGTAACACGGCTTCGCGGTAAAAACGGGCAGAACGCGCAGCCACGTGCGCTGCTGCCGAGCGCTCCAGAGTGACCCTGAGGGCGGGTGTCTTCTTCTTAGAGACTCGGCCGAGTCCCACTTCTGAAGTTTTCCTTTGGGACCTGCCTCCTGCTCTTACTCCGGGCTTGAGGCTTCTCCCCCAGGGACGGGCGCTGGCTGCCAAGAAGGCACGCGGCTTCCAGCTTGAGCGCTGCGGGACCGCCTGGCGGTTTGCTGGCACCTGCCCAGGTGAGCAGAGTGAAGAGCAAGGAAATGGGGTCTGAAGGGTGAGAACACACAGGAGAGGATATGTGTGCCTGTGCGTGTGTGCCTGAGTGTGCGTGCGTGGGTCCGCGGGGACAGGGTGTGAACCAGGACGAGGTCTAGGCTGATGCACCTGGACGGAAGGAGGGCAGCGCCTCCCTCCGGGGACCATCGCTCTGTCCCTTTTCGCAGTCCCTTCAGCTCCCCTGGAGCAAGGCAAATATTTTAGCATTCTTTAAAAAACGTATTTTAAAGGTCTGGCTTTAAAACCGAGAAGCCAGGAAATTCTCTTCGCAAGCAGGTCTGGGACGGTGCAGGGGACATGAATCACACCCGCCACCACCTCCGGACACACGGCTCTGAGTTGGCATAAAATCGCCCGTTTCCCGCGGTGAAATAAGGGGCCTTATTCTCGACACTCGGTCGATATCAAGAGCTACTGCTTCGTGCCTGACACATCGGTCATTTTAATCGCCGGCCTCCGCGTCTGGGCCGCACCCCCTCTTCTGTGGCCATATTTCTGACTCTGTGCAGTGTTCGCCTCCATACCTCTGGGGCAGCTCGTGTGACCCAGAAAATTCGGGGGCCTCGTGCCTCCAGGGCAGCAGAGGAAACTCGGTCAGCAGACGGGATGCGCGGTGCAGGGCCGATGCTGGGAGAGGTACAACCAGGAGAAGCGCTACCGCAGCTCCGGGCACCTCCCACGCGGGCACGCACGTGCGTGCGTGTGCACGTGTGCATGAGGCGTGGGCTCAGCCCTTACTGCCCACTCTGTGGTCGGCGCTGCTGTCACCCTGTCTCCGCAGCTTTGTTCCAAGGCAGCTGACACGTTGGGAAACACAGAAAATGCGGTGATCGTGGGAGAACGCGGAGGCCGGCACCCAGCTGCGCGGCGGCCATAGGCGCCCCCAACTGCGCACGCGCATGCGCGCACACCTGCAACCTCCGCGTGGCGCCGGGGCGCCGCGGATGCTGTGAGCTGCGCCCCTCCTGCCCGCGCAGACTCCGGAGAAGCCTCCTCCCACCCCTCCCAGAGCGCAAGAGCTGGAGCCATTTCAACAGCCCCGTCCACAGGCAAACCGCGGGGCGGCGCCTAGGTGGGGAGCCGCGTTCCCTGGGACCTTGTGCGTTTCCCGGCGGTTTCACGTGGCCACAGGTGCTCCGGGTCACGCAGGCGACCCCCTCCCGTTAGCTGCTTCCCCTGCGGCCCTGTGGGTTCAAGGTGTGGCTCCGCACAAGGCGGCGACTTTGAGCAGCGCCCGGTGGCATTTCGGCAGAGCCAAGCGCACTTTTACAATTCCCCGGCCCAGGAGAAATGATAGGCAATCTCGGAACTCGCTGTGGGCCTGGTGCCGCAGAGAGACTGGGGACAGACGGGGCCTCTCTGCAGGACAGAGATGCTGGGTGCCTGCGGTCGTGGGCTGAGCAACCCCCCGAAGGTCCCCAAGTCCTAATCCCCGGGACCTGCGGGCGTTGCCTTAGATGCAAAAGGCCTTTTGTGCAATAGCTGCAGTGACCTTAAGGCTGTGGAGGTGAGAGATCACCGGACACCCTGGGGGCACCGGTGTGGTCAGAGGGTCCTTGCAGGAGAGGAGCCGGCGTGGGGAAGGAAGCATCTGTGGCCCCGCTGGGCCAGCTCTGCAGGTGGGGGAGGAAGCCACAGGCAGGGCAGCAGCCCCGGAGTCTGGCAGAGGCTGGGAGCCCGCTGTCCCCTGGGGCCTCGGGAGGGAGCTCTGCCCTGCTGGAGCAGGAGACCTGGCCTTTTGGTCTGTGAAAGCACGCTCCCCCGCGGCCACCCACCTTAGAGAGAGGGCTCGGTCACTCCTGATTCCTCTCTGTGGCCCTGCGGCCCAGCCTCCTGCTGCCCAGCACAATGGAGGCCAGAATTCCTGTGTGGCCGGCAAAACCATCCCCAACGTCCCGGAGCAATTTTTTCTACTTGTGATTTTAAGAAAATGTTAATGGACGACGCTGGTTTTTGTTTTCATCACCAAAAGGAAACGAAACCGCAAGTCAAGAACTTGGGTTTGTGCCGCCGTCTCTGAGTGGCCGGGTGGTGGGGTTGGCATTTCCCCCCCGGCCAGTGGTTCCTGCAGGAGGTGGCCGGATTAGGGGGTCTCAGGCTCCTGTGGGGACATCTCTATCCCGTGCCCGTGGTGGGCACGACGGGCCCTCACGTCCCAAGCAGGTGGACGCACCTGTGGGAACGCACCCTCTTGGCCAGCCCAGGCTCACGTGACCTCCAGGGTCCTCACGCTCAACCTCCGGCTCCAGTGAGCGTTTCTGCTGCGTTTGGCAAACAGCAGAGGAGGTGGAAGGGGGAGGTTATATGGGCTTCTTATGTTGACCTGTGGCCACTCAGCCAAGATCCTTCCCGGAATTCCCACAGTTACGTCCTGAGCTCCGAAGACTTGGCCTGCAGTTTACCGGTTTGTCCCCGGGCAGGTGCCAGGCAGGCAGTTGGTCACCTGTGCAGAGCAAGTTCCACGCTGTGGACTCCATTTCAGGCTGAACTGTGTCCCCCCCAAAGATTCCTATATTGAAGCCTGCGCCCCCTCACCGTCTTTGGAGATGTAATGAGGACCTTCGCCGAGGTGATTAAGGTAAAATGAGGTTAGTGGGGGCAGGGGGGCCACCCCAACAAGACCAGGGTCCTGGTGGGAAGAGGAGACCAGGACCTGGACACACACAGAGGGACGTCCAGGTGAGGACACAGGGAGGAGACCGCCGTGTACACGCCAAGGAGAGAGGCTTTGGGAGGTGCCAACCCTGCGAACTTCACCTTGGACATCCAGACCCCACAACGCTGAGAAATGCATTTTGGTTGTGTGTGGCCCCCATTGGTGGCACTTGGTGGTGGCAGCCCAAGCAAACGATCCAGGGCCATGCAAAGGAGGCACAGAGAGGAGCCACACCGTGGCTCCACCCACCGTGGGGGCTGCGCCTGCACTGTCCACAGGCCCAATGGCAAAGCTGTCCCACGTGAAGGACCCTGGAGGCGAGCTTGTCCCCGGAAGGCTGGGGAGGGACACCGGCTCGCTGCCCAGGCCACTGGGGTGACGACCACAAGCCTCATCTCCGGGCCTGCCCCTCGAACCCTATGCCACCTCCCCGCTTTCCGGAAGCTTCCTGTCAGGTCTCCAGAACAACTCTCCCCGAGCCGCTTGTTGGCGAGGATGAAATCTAACCAAGTTATTCGTGTTTGGCTCCTGACAGATTTCTCTCTTACGGCTGTTGGTAAAATTACATTTTAAAAATAAGAGCCAAAAACTAATAGAGAGAGAGAGAGAGAGAAGGAAACAGAGCCAGGCACACTCAAGGGGAAGCGTCTCCAATGGTGGCTGCTCGGTCCCCGAGAGGGACAGAGGTGCATAGCACTGGCGTGACAGGTTCACCTCAAACCCCCAGGGTTGCCGTCAGGAAGAGCCCCGCTGTGGCCTGCGGGAGGCCCGTCAGTGCCCGTGGCCACAGTGGGCAAGGATGAGGCAGAAATCTTGGCCTCTGCTCCCGTCTGTCCCTCGAGAATGCGGGTGGTCTTTGTCCCTGGTCTGTTGCTGCGGAGAAGTGAGGCAGTCGGAACAGGTATACAGCAAGGGGATGGGACGGCGCCTCTGCGGGACACGGCCGCCCACGGTGTCCACGCAGCACCTGCGTCCAGAAACCAAAGGCTCAGCCCCTGCCGCCTGCCCTGAACCCGGACCGCCGCGGCTCTGGGGAGCGACGTGTCTCACGGTGACTCAGTCTCGCTCACGACTGCGCGAACAGAGTGAGCTTTTCCCTGTGGCATCCACTTCGTTGGGCGGGCAGGCAGGCAGCAGCGGCCGTGGCGGCTGGGTCAGCGGCAAGCTCGGGGGGGGGGGGGGGTTGTATTTTTGTTTCCCAGAAAAGGGAAGCACCGCAAGATGTGATTTAACTTGTAATTTTATTTGCTGTGGAGCAGCTAAAGCAATGATTGTATCTGATGTGGAGTTGAAATGCATAAAGAGATAAATGACTTAATTTGAATCAATATTAATTTAGTGCAATTTGCTTTTAACTTTACTTCACAGCAAATGAAATTACTCTGCTCAGGAGTCATCGGAAAGTTTTCCCTGCACAGAAAGCCGAGCTAAAGCGGTGTGTGACTGCTGGTCCCGGCGCGTGGAGCTGACCGCGCCCACCGCCCTGGAGGAGACCGGCCTGAGCCGCTCCTGGACTGGAGATGCCCACGAGCCGCCAGGGAAGACGCGCCAGCCAGGCGTGGTCCAGTCCCGGGGCCCACCTTCCCGCTCCGTGCGCTAAGGCCGGCCATCACCAGCCAAAGGGGGTGTTAGAAATCGGGGCAGAAGGCGAGAAGTCAGCCGCCGACACAGACGACCTGCGACCGTGTCCCCAGTCAAGGGGTGGGCTCTGCATTCGGGTCCTGGGACTTCCGACAGCGCACAGGCCGTCCTGGGGCCGGGAGGCGGGTTGGTTCCATCCCAGGCCTCTCCCTTGGCGTGCAGACTGTGTCCTCATGGGGTCCCGTCCTGTGCATGTCCTAATTTGGGTTAGGACCGCCCCAATGACCTCACCTCACCTTCCTCTCCTCTTTGAAGGCCCCCACTCCGAATGCGGCCACACTCCGACACCGGACGTTATGCTGTGACTGTGTGGGCTTGGGGACACGAGTGACCCCAGGACAGGCTCCTCGGGCTCCCTTCTTCCCCCAGGACTTGGGTTCGAAGTCGCTCCCAGCTGGGGTCTGTGCCCCGGGGGGACTCGGAGTCCAGGCACAGATCCCAGATTCCACCTCTGAGGGCATCGCACCAAGCGCTGACCCCACGCACCCACTGGTGAGTAGGACACACATCAGTGGCAGCCGCCTGGAGAGGCTGCGAGGTGCGGATGCCTCACGGAGCCCCCTGCACATCGGCACCAGGGGGCGCCACCACCGTTATCCCCGCTTGACGGCTCAGAAGAGGGACTGTGAGGAAGGCGCTGCCCTCCTGTCCCCACTGGATGCTTCTCAGGTAAGCAGCCAGGCAGGACCACGAAGATGTTCCTGTCCTCCTCCTGCAGGTTCTTCCGGTGGACAAGCATGGTGTCCCCCAGGGAAGACGTGAGACATTAGACCCAGCCCGCCGAGGGCACCCCTTCCCGGAGCCTGTCCTCTGGGTGCAGAGCTACCGGGCAAGCCCACTGGTGATGGGCTCTCCCTTCGTTTCAGCTGCAAAGAGGCGTGTAGGAGGTGGTGTGTCTTCATCCTGCGTGGGACACCTCATCTGTGGTCCCGGGGTTCATCTGTCAACCGTGTGCTCTCCGCCGTGAAACCCCGGCACGCAGGCCCTCCAGCCGAGGGGTCGATGAGGAGGTGACCAGGGACTCGGACGCTCAGATTCCAGCGATGTGCGGACACGGTGCACATTCTTGTGGAAGCCATCCACAGAAGGAGCCACCCCAGTCACCCAGGGTCCCCACAGACCGGGGACAGGAGGAGGTCTGGAAATGGGGGTACAGGGAATAGGGGTCCGTCACTGTCCCAGGCTCCAACTGGGAGGAGAGAGCGGGGCAGTCCCTTAAAATGTAAATCAGTCATCTTGTTCCAGGGGCTTCAGGCGAAACCCAAAGGTGGTCCTGGCCCTGACGCAGGAGGTCCAGGCTGCCAGCCGAAGGCATGACCCGGGGCACCTGGGTTCCCGCTGCGCTCTCCCAGACACGCCACGGTGCCCTGGGGATCTCGGTAGGGGACTGTCAACCTCCAGGAATTTCCTCCAGCATCAGCGCCTCCCCGGACTCTGTGTACACCCTCGCCACCTCCCACCTCCGACAGCCTCGCGCCCCCTCCCTGCGCACTCCAGGTCCTCGCCCCATCTGCCCGGTCTGCTTTCTCCACCAGGCCGCCAGCACGGGCGTCTCGGCCAGAGTTCCCAGGGCTGCCTCCCTGGGACCTGGAGCGGTGGCCGGTGCAGGGTGGGTGCTCCTTGGTGGCGGGGAAGGCCTGGCGGAGCAGGCAGAGGCAGGTGCAGGGGTCCGAGGACACCAATGCGTGAGGGGGTGGGCGAGAGCAGGTGCGCCAGCCAGGCCCGCCCCCCACCGTGCTAAATACGTCCTGGTCTTCCTTACATAGGTGAGTGAAAAATGCCACTTTTAAGTACAGATGCTCAGTTTACAGCCAACTTCACTGGAATACTTCTGCTCGGTAAGTTAATTTGCATCCCATAGCATTTTAGCGGTTGAATATGTTTTCTGAGAATAGTTAGAATTCCGTGGGCGGTCTTATATTTACTTAGAAATACGAGTATGTCTACTCGCTTTTTCTGATAGGGGAAGACAGTTTTAATCAAACCTTGGCCACGTACACAGGAGAACATTGGTTTAATTGGACTGCACCAGCCGTCGGGAGAGCGTCCGGGCTCTCGCTGGACGTTCGGGGGGAGTCGGGGGTCAGTCGGTGTCTCTCCCGGGTTGATTTGTCTGATTCCAATTGACATCAAGAGAAATACAGCCCTCAAAGGGCACGCTGAGAAGATATAAACCATTTCCTCCTCATGTTTTATGCCAAAAGTGGATGCTGCAAAATTTAAGCTCCCCAAAGCCCGGCACCTCGTTTGCAATAAATTCTGGAAGAAGAAAATAATGAGTGTGGGTCATCGCCGTGTGTCACCCTGGTATGGCTCCGCACTCTGTCCTCACCAGGGCCTGAGGGACAGGTGCCCGGGTCCTGATGATAGGCGGGGACCCGGATGGAGTTCCACACGCTTGCTGCTCCTGTGGGCTGATGCCCCCACCAGAGGGTCCATGTCCCGGGGCCCAGATAAATGGCTGCCTGGAATCTATTGGCCGCGCCCACTCTCCCTGTGAGCCGCCGGGACCTGGGGAGGCGGGAAACTTGAAGGGCGCGCGCCCCGTCGCTGGCGGCTGCACGGCGCAGTGCCTCTCAGCCAGAACCCTCCATTGGCAGGCAACCCACAGATAATGGGCTTTCTAAATTACGCCGTGCAATTCATATTTTCACACCTTTTTCAAATGTAATTTCAAAATTGAATTAGGCTGAATGTATACAGGAATGCGGTGGACAGTTGTCGACATGGCCTCCAGCCAGCTTCTTCTCAGTCCCCAGGGGAAGGAAAGAAAACCAATTCACTTCCCAGAGCTCCGGGAGGCTGCCCGTGCATGGCGATCCGCCCTGCTCCGCCCAGCTCCAAACTTCCCTGCCTCTCCCGGGGCAGAGCCGCACCTGCACGTTCCAGAGAGAAGCCTTTCTCCCCCGTCAGTTGGGGCGCCGGGTGCTCGGCCTGCACCGGGTCCTCCCCTCCGCGGGAGAGAAGAGACAGGTGACAGGAGAAGTTAGGGTGCTGGGTAGCTGTTGGCTCCCACTGAATCTCTGCACCTTCCCCTTGGCCTTGGGCTTGGCCGTAAGTCCAGATTCTGTTCCCAGACCCTGCCAAGCAGCACTTCCCTTTTAGAGTCCTGCTCTGTTTGCTAGGATTTTGCGTTAAAGAACTCACTTTACCATGAGATAGTGCTTCCCCAAAGCCTGCAGGCCTTGTCTCCTTGGGTGACCCCATCCGCCTCATGGGTCCCTATTCTGGGCCCACGGTAGGACCTGTGTGGGTTCAAGGCCATTGCACAAATAGCTGGCGAGCTCTTCCACTGCAGACCGGTGCACTAGGCTCTGTGGGGAAGACAGACAGACACACCCACTGCAGCGCCTGTCCTAGGAGCTCACAGCTGGGAGGGACGGGCCCTCCAGCACCCAGCCCGGGGAGGGCGCCCGGCCCAGGGAGGGTGGGCGAAGGCAGTGGAGTGCATTCTGGAAATCCTTTTCTATTTTCCCTCTGAAATTTCTTTCTGTGAACCATTGACAAGAGAACGATTTGGAGGAAGTCAAATTCACGGCACGCCAGAGAGGAGCCCCCACATCCCCTGCTTCCTCTCCGAGCTCTGGGCAGGCGCTGTGACCCAGGGTGGGCTCTGCCACCACGGCCTTGCTTGAACGTCCACCCCAGCAGGGGAAGGAGGGCACGCACGGGACATTCATGAGGCAGATGTGACTTCCGGAGACGGCCATCTGCCAGCCAAGGACAGAAGCCTCGGAAGCAGCCCACGCACCAACACCCACCCGGGTATCCAGGGCTGTGAGGGGACACGTTTCTGTGGCTGAAGCCACCCATCTGTGGCGCTCAGTGACAGCAGCCCTGCATAGCTAACGCAGGATGTGACAGGGAAGCAGCAGTTCCCCTGGGCTGTCCTGTGAGGAACCCTCCATCCGGCCCCTCATCGAGGCCGGGAGCGACCAGGGGCACTGAGATCCGGAGGGGAGCGAGGGGTGGGCACGGGGCGGGCTCGGACACCCTGACTTGTGGCTTGCCGTGGTTTCTGTCAAAGGTTACCCCCCCCCCCGCTTTTTGTTGACAACTGGCACACGGCCTCCGGTCAAAGGCAATCTAATTTTTTTTGTCATTGAACTTCTATATTTATGTATCGTCGTCATTTATTTGTTTTTAAATTAGATTTTGGGATGACACTGATGAATGACATTATGTGCATTTCAGGTGCACAGTCTTCTAACACACACCTGTGTGCCCCACCGCGAGCCCACCGCCCTGAGTGCTGTCTGCTCTGGTCACCATGGGACCCCATTCACCATCTTCATCCTCCCCCCCTGCCCCCAGCCAGCCGGTTCTCCTTTCCATAGAAAGGAGAAGCACAGGGTTTCCCGAGGAGAGAGAAGCTGAGGGAGTTGACCACCACGAGCCTGCATTTCCAGAAATGTTGCAAGGAGAGACCTGATTTTGTTCCAGCTCTCACCTCTATCACTTAATCTTAAGGCACCGCTGGGGGACAAAGGGGGCTTCACTCCCGATTTCCAGGGGGGAGCTGGACCCTGGAGTGGCCAGGGGCCTGCCCAAGGTCATGGAGCTCCATCCCGGTGCAGGTCTGGGGGTGGACGGGGGAGGACAGCAGCACAGAGATCGCTGCGTCCGCCCCGCCCGCCCCACGGGGACCAGCCCCACCAGGCGCGGGAGGAGGGAGCTGAGTCCTGCCCCCGTTCTGAGTTACAAGCCCCACATTGCTGACTTGGAAGAGCAGCCAGGATTTTTGCAGACTGCTAAGTGCTGAGTCCAGGGGAAGGATGGCCCCTGACTTTGTCAGCTGCGCTGGGCTGGAGGGAGCCGGGAAAGCGTGCCCCTAGGGGAGCAGAAGGGGAACCCTGTTCCTGCCGCCGAGGGCTGACAGAGCACAGCAGATACGCAGACACACTCACCGCCACCCCCCATCCCCGACACACACACAGAGCCTCGCCAGCCTTTCAAACCACACTCTTCACAGCGGTTCTTCCCCAATGCTAATCACAGCTGCCTTGCTGACAGAGGGGACAGAGGGGATGGAGGGGCCAGAGGGGACGCGGACAGAGCAGCGTGTCATGCGTCACCCAGATTAGTTACGGCTGCCTCGCTCTCCTCCCTGGTCAAAGGGGTGAGGGCCATGTCTGTTCAGTCTCCGCCTGCCCCGCGTTGATCTCATTTCCAGCACACAGTAAGGCCCCTCACGAGTGTGTAAAGTTGAATAGAGTTGGATGAACCCTCTCTCAGTCCCCATCAGTATCACTGAGAGACCCCAACACTCAGAGCTGCGGGCGCAAGGGGTGGAAAGGACTCTGGATCCAGGTCGCCGGTCCCCAGGGCACTGCCCCACGCACGAGTTTTCTAGTTTTGCTGGAGTTCAGCCCTCTGTACACGGCCCGCCCGGGCTCACTCCCAGAGCCTGGATCCCCGAGCTGCCAGGCTGAGATGCTTGGAGCCCTGCCCCTCCCCAAACACCAGAGGGGGTCGGGGGGCTTTCCACCTGGACTTCCACCTGCAGGCTCAGGTGGTTCCTTGTGGGAAATGGCCCGAGAGCAGGGGATGTGTTCATCTGTTTTGCGTTCACCTTAAAAGAATAAAGATCACCCCTAATGCTTGGCAGCTCACTGGTTACTCCTGCCCCTCCCTTTATTAGGGTGATGAGCACATGGAGAAAGACTCCGGGAAGAGGGGTGCCTGGCACCCTAAAAACCATGGCCTGTTGGGATGGGGAAGCCCAGCACGAGGCAGGCAGGCCCAGCGGAAACCCGCCACCCGAAGCTCCCGACTCGGGACCTTGGACCGGCCCGACTTTCTTCTCCGGGTGTCTGGTCCTGGTGGACAAGGCGGACGGTGCGTCAGTGTGAGCTGGGCACGTTTACGACGGGACGTGGGACAGGGCACTCGCGTTTCGGTTGTTGATGTCACTACCTTTAATCCCCAGGGCCTGCAGGCAGAGCCAGGAGGCCAGCATGGTGGAGGTTTCCGGGTGAGCGGGACAGGTTGTCACCAGCCGCTCGGAGGGAAAGTGTTTGGACTCATTAGGAGGAGCGGCGGCGAGACTCGAAGGGAGTCCCCGGGCCGCTGTCCCAGTTAGACTCATTAAGGGGACGGCCGTTCCGTGGATGCCACAGTATTAATAAATCTGGGGCCGCCGTGTGCATGGCCTCCTTCTGCAGTTCCCCGAGTCAGGGCGTTGGTGGGCACAGGGTCCCCGAGCTCCGGTCTGCGCCCGAGCCCCGCCCTCCGCCGGGGATGCTGCCCTCAGGCCTGGCCCCGGGCACAGGCAGCTCAAGGCGCCTGGAGAACAAGCAGGTCTCTCTCTCTCTGGTGACATTTAAAGGCGCACCCGGCACCAGCTCATCAGGGGAATGAGAGCCCCGGAGGGGAGGAGGCGGGCAGGGAGGATCGGGCCCACCCCTTTCGGAACGGCGGCTGCCTTCTCGTTCCCCTTCCACACACATGCCCATCACCCCGAAGGTGCAGGAATCGACTTGTGTTTTAAATCAAACAGTAAATGCTTTACGGGGCGACATTTATTTGCTTATTCATTAGATTTACATTTACATAAGAACATTCCTCTTAATAAATGCAAAACTGCTGCCTGTTAATTTTTTTGGACGACGTGGCAAGCCAGTCTAGCTGCTGGAAGTGAAACAAGGTCACGTCGCGTCCTGCTGGTGGACGGGAGGGGCCGCGTGGGGACACGTGCTGACTGGAGACCAGAGGCTGGTCCGGGGCCGGGAGCTCCGGGAGGAGAGCAGGGGAGGGCCCTCCACCAGGGCTGTCCCCACGGCTCTGCTCACAGAGATCCCCGCATCCGGCTAATCGGCCCACACACCCAGCCCCTGACTCGGAAGAGCCTGAAAATGGGGCAAAGAAAAGAAAGAGAAGGCAGAGATGCAGCCCAAGATCCCCACTCCCTCCCTCCCATTCTCTCTCAGTTTCCCTTCTTCTCTCTCTCTCTCTCTCTCTCTCTCTCTTTTTACATTCAGAACAAAAGTTGGAGCGGACAATCAGTCTGGCAGAGTGGGGGATGAACCAATGAGTGGACATGTCTTTAGTCAGGACGGGGTCAGGGGAAGGTGGGTGACCCTGGGACACCTTCACCACCATGGGTTACATCCTAAGAGGCCCCGAGGCAGGGAGAGGAGGGGGAGGGGACACGGAGCGCAGTCAGGAAGGGGAGGCGTTCTGGAGTAGGTGGGCCACGGCTGCCGTTGCCTCCAGGGGCCTGAGTTTCCCCCGAGGGCCTGTAACACCCAACCACGGAGACGGGGAGGTGGGCGTGGCCGTGGGATCCGCAGACGGCCCTGCTCGGGCTCTGCTCCTTCAAATGGGGCAGAGTGGGCAGGACAGAATGGGGGAGCTCGGGGCCTGGGGGCGGGGAAAGGCAGTGGAGGGCAGCGCCAGCGGTTCTCGATGAAGTTCAGAGGGAAGGTTCTAGGTCTACAGAGTGTGGCGGGAACATCGGGGGCGCCGGCAGGAATCCAGTCCGACTCAGGGGCTGGGCTCGGTCTGACTCTGCAGCCCGGTCACCAGGGAGGCTCTTTGCAGGGCAGTCCCCTCCACCTGCCCCGGACCTGGGGTCAGACTCTGCGTTTCAGCGGGAGCCCCGTGTGGCCGGAAGGCAGCTGGCACTTCTCTGGTTCAGACCATTCAATGAAGGAGACGACCGGGAAAGGAGAGAGCTGGGAAGTAGGACGAGGTGAAGGTCAACAAGGCGTGTGCCACGCTTTTCGAAAGGTCTGTGGATGAAGCCGAGAATCACTCGATGGCTTGGGGCATAAGGAAGCAAAATACAACCGTGCAGAACAACAGGAAGAGAAAAGAATTTTAAAAACTGAGGGTAATGTTAGCAGCGTCTCAGACAACTTTAAGAGGTCCAACATTCACCTCACAGGGGTGCCAGAAGGAGAAGAGAAAGAGCAAGAAATTGGAAATCTATGTGAAAAAATAGTGAAAGAAAACTTCCCTAATTTGGTGAAGGAAATAGACATGCAAGTCCAGGAAGCACAGAGAGTCTCAAAGGAGAAGGATGCAAAGAGGCCCAGCCCAAACATCATGATTGGAATGCCAAAGGTTAAAGCTAAAGAAAGGATCTTAAAAGCAGCAGGAGAAAAAAAGTTACCGGAAGGTTGCCGGATGGGAGGTGGGTGTGGCAGAGTGACCGAGGAGGTGAGGGGATTAAGAAGCACAAATAGGTGGTCACAGAACAGCCATGGGGATGTGCAGCGCAGCACAGGAAGTGGAGAAGCCAAAGAAGTTACCCGCATGACCCACGGACAGGAACAAGGGTGGGGGGCACTGACTGAGGGAGTGGGGGGTGCTGGGTGGAGGGGGGCAAAGGGGGGATAAATCAGAACAACTGTAACAGCATAATCAATAAAATGTAATTAAACAAAGAATACTAACAAAAAAAGTCTGTCCATCAGCACGGCAGATGTTCACACCCACTCACTTGCCTCCTGTGCCCGTGGAGAGGCCCTGAGCCGGATGCTGGCCTGGGCGCCCAGGAGCTTCCCTCCGAGGGGCGGCCCGGCACGCGCAGGTCTCGGGAGGAAGCCGCCAGCTGCGTCCTAGGGTCCGGGAGAAGGAAGCAGGATAGTGTGGCAGGAGGTGCTGGGGGTTCTGGACTGGGGGTAGCAGCGGCATTTCAGCCCAGACCCGCACGATAACAAAGTCAGTTGTGGGAAGATCCAGGGAAGAACCTTCCAGAAAGAGGGGGCAGCATGCCCTAAGACCCTGGGTCGGGGGGCTGGACTTGTTAGGACGAAGGAAAATGGGTGAGAGAGGCTTGAATAAACATCTCCCCAAAGAAGACAGAGCCCCGGCCATCAAGTGCCTGAGAAGGGGTTCCCCATCACGACTCACCAGGGAAATGCAAATCAAAGTCCCCGTGACATGTCACCACACACCCGTTAGGGCGACTTGAATACATTTTAAAATGATCTCATTTTAAGTGTTCTTACTTAAAAAGAAAAACACGAGGCGTCTTCAGAGGGGGTGGCTGGCTGCCTGCGGTGCCTGGGTTGGGGTGAGGGGGTCGTGCGCGTTTGCATCTGTCCAAAGTCCTCCACGGTTTGTACCCCGATGTCCCCCAGAGAGGCCCGCAAACAGGACACACTCACGGGCGGTGGAGGACAGCAGGGGCAGGCCCGGAGCCGGGGCACAGCTAAGCAGAGGCAGGGCTTCCTGGTTTGGGGTCAGGACTGGGCATCTCATGCTGTTTTATTTGATATTTTAAAAGTGTGTTGATTGATTTTATAGAGGGAAGGGAGGGGGAGAGAGACATTGATTGGTTGTCTCCCACACGTGCCACGGCCAGGGATCTAACCTGCATCCCAGGCACGTGCCCTGTCGGGGGATCGAACCTGTGACCTTTTGGGGTGTGGGACGCTGCTCCAACCAATTGAGCCACACCAGCAAGGGCAGCGTGTCTCATTCCAAGGTCACCCTGGTAGGGCGGAATGCTAAGTGTGGTTGACCGGGTAGAGAAGCCCGCCAGCCTGGGGAGGGAACAGGGACGATGCCGGGATGAATCGCTCCTGTGCCCGGGGGAGAAGAACAGTCTGGAAAGGCAATTAGGAATCACGTGGCCTCTCACTAAACTAGTGACCACCCCTCCTTTTCAAAGCAATCACTCATAAAATTAAAGCCTAAAAGACCGAGGGAGAGAGAGCAGCACAGACGGAATACAAATTTGGCTTCGGAGGGGCGGCGGCGCTGGCGCAAGGCCGGTGCGGAGGGGTTGGCCGAAAGCGGCTGTCAATCACTTCAGAGGAACCTGTGACTCCGCCCCCCGTCCTCCACTCTGCTCTGCGTTCTTCCCGTCTGACCCCACCTCCTGCTCCGACAAGGGCTCTCATGGCCTCTGTACAGGTAATGCTAACGCGTGACAACACGGCTCTCAGCGTAAGGAGCACTTGCTGATCCGGGTGCAGGAAACGAGCCAGCAGGCTCCCTGCGCAGCTGAGCCAGGGTCTGACCCGGCTGGGATGGCTTAGCCATGGCCAGGCCCTGGCAGCCTGAGTGTCCCCAGGTGATGCAGACAGGCCAGGGGAGGAGGAGGCCTGGGGCAGGTGTCTCTGGGGAGACCGGCAGACGCCAGCTGGAACCGGGGGTGCCACGTTCTGCTCTGTAGGGGCTCTGCCCTGGGGACACATGCCCACCCAGGAGAAGTCCTCACACCAGACCCTCCAAGTTCACTGACCGGTCCCTTTGTCTCTTTTAACAACGTGGGAGCACCGTCCCCACCCTGGCCTCGCCTTTGGGGAAGACTGGAGGGGCCGGGGGACTCAGTAACTCGGTGAGAACGATCCATCCCATGGGGAGGGGCGTTTGGAACGGAACACGGCCCGGGAAGTGGTGCCTGGAGACCGCCTTCACCCAGGGGTGCATCCGATGACAGAAGCCAGTTTGTGCTTCCCAGGCCACCGTGGTACCGGGTCATCACAGAGCACAGGCTGTCCCCGTTGGACAGACGGTGCCCCTGGCGTGTCAGGCCCTCAGTTCCCTGGGGGTCCGTCCTTGTGTCTGGCAGCATGGGCGGGGGACACGGGTCAATTCCGGACACCCACGCTTCCCCTGGGACATGCCCTACCAGCCGCCCGTCCCAGGTCCCGCCCTCCCCTCCAACAACTACCTCATCACAAGGACCCTGTTTCCTTAGCAGGCAAGGATAACATGAGTATTTGTCCTGCTGCATCTTGGAGCCAGTGACACCAGGGACACGGGATGGAGGATGCGAGGGCCACACCACTGAGTTTGCCCCACAGTTGGGCAGAGCTCTGCATGACACGCACACCCTGGCGTCTCACAGAAGGCGCGGCCTGCAGACCCGGGACAGAGGACCTGGGGGAGCAGCCACAGAGCCCCGGGTGGGGAGGTGACTCCTCCTGTACCAGACGGGGGGGGGGGGGCTCTTCCCAGCCCTGGTCGGGGGAGAAGGCAGAGCATGCCTGCCTGAAGGGCCGTGAGTCAGCACCTTTTCCAGGCCACCTTCCTGTCACCTGCCCCCTCCCCTCGTCCTTTGTTAGTATTTAAGCCCAGGTCGCACCCACCCCTTCGGGGTCCTCACAGCCCGGTGCTCCCAGGCACACCCAACGCCCCTGTACACTCGCTGCTGTCTCTTTGCTCTTGCCAGTCTTCCTCGGCCCGTCGTGTTTCCCGGCCCCAGCCAAGAGCCTGAGAGGCACAGAGGATGGGCAGCTTCCTCCCCGCAGCCCCCACAGGCAGCCTCGTGCCCCTCTCCTTCCCTGTCGAGGCCTCCCCGCCGTAAGGAGGGGCAGCTACGTCCTCTGACCCGTCCCAGGTAAAGGGCTCACCCCCTGCCTCGTGTCTGCCAGGCCCCTGCTCCCAGATATCGCCCTTGGCTCCCCCAGCAATCCCTGAGGTGGGGTCACGTGTCTCTTTGAGAGGACACGAAACAGCAGATCCGAGTGCCCACCACCCCCGAGAATGAGACAGAGCCAGGAGGGACCCCCTTTTCACTCAGCAGTGGAGTGGCCCGCCCAGCTCAGCAGAGACCCTCGGCGACCTGTGACCTCTTGGTGTGGCTGTCCTGTCCTGGCGGCTCTCGGACAGCGGCCCGTGCACCCGGAGGGCCCGCCCCAGCTGGGAGTCGCAGCGGCCCCTCTGCAGCGGGTGGCCAGCCCGGGTCTGCGCCAGCGCACAGCCCGGCTTTGCCCGGGACCCCCATCCCGGCCATGGTGGCCGCACGCCGTGCACCCTCTCCTCTGGCGGAGAAGTCAAAGGCTCGGATGGGCTGCGATCTGTGACTGGACGCGTTTCAACCACATGGTTCCAAATGAGCTGTGTCACGGCCGCCGCTCCTCCCGGGTGCCCTGGCTCCGTCTCAGAGCCTAACAGTCGGCAGCGGGGCCACCGAGCCGTCCAGGCGGACCGCTTGCGTGGGGGCTCCATCTGACCGGGCGCCGCCCAGCACCGGGCAGAAGGAGGCGCAGCATACGACCGAGGGAGAGCGCAGATTCACAGCCGCGTTACGAGCTCTGTGACAAATGGGGCTCTTGCAGGGGACGAACTCATTGCCAGTGCTCGCGGTGGACGGCCTTTGGGGCAGAATAATAACCGAGAATGCCGGATCCAGTTAATTCTTAAACAAAATAGCGAATCCCACGAACGTTAAATCACAGCCGTTTCCCCAGCCGGGCTTGTTTTCCTTCCCCAGCAGCGCGGCGGTTCGAGTGAACGTCTGGCAACGCCGGGAGCCTGCGTGCAGCTCTGGCTGCCGGAGGACCCGGTTCCACCCCTGGCCACCTAGGGAGGAGGTTGGACGACGGGAGGGGGCGGAGACCCAGCAGGAAATGCTGCCTGCCGGGGGTACAGCCCCGGTGGGTGCCCGCTGACGCCCTCGGGTGCTGGAGCAGCTGATGGGGGAGCGCAGGTGAGCGGGGTTGTGGAATGACTTCAGAATCTCCACGTGAGGGTCCGGGAGTGGGGCTCCTGCTTGTGGTCCAGAGCCATTGCCCCTGCAGCCAGAGCTCGCTGGCCAAGACCAAGGCAGGGGTGGGGTGGGAGGAGGAGGCTGCCTGCAGCTGGGGGCGGAGCCTGGAGAGAGGCACCCCAGAGGACACCAGCGAGGCACCCCTTGGAGGTCTGGATTTGTCAGGGCTTTCCAGAGAAACCCACCCAGCAGGGTGTCTTGTTCTGTGTCTGAATCTATAAATACATCTGTGTCTCTCTATCGTCCCTGGTCTCTCTCTCCACCTATCCATCCATCCACCCACCAGTCAGTCTGTCTGGCCACCTGCCTATCAGCTATCTAGCTATTATCTCTCTCCCTGTCTATCCAG